>JAMKCH010024117.1:0-33806 GCA_023653785.1 Ophioderma brevispina | reverse complement strand
AATCTTGCACAAGGCAAGACAGGACCTCCTGGCTCTGCCTGTAGATCACCTCTGCAAAACCACACCGGCGTCATCCGGCACTCCATCAAGAATCTTAATCCTTACCAATCATTACCCTGCAATAAGACTGCTAACAAACACTGGTCATACTTCCCGAGAACTGTAATAGACTGGAACAATCTAAACCTTATTCTATCGTCCAAATCCAAGATCCCGACTAACTTCAAGCAGCTGTTCTCAATCACCTAAAACAAGACTAAGTCAAGCAATCTACCCTGCGCACACGTTCCTACACGTCTGACTCCAACTAGGGAGTGTTGTGTAGTATTTACTACCGACCGATACAGATACGATTATCGAACCGGACTGTGGTTCGACAATGATGTTGACCGGACGACTGACTGACACAAAACGTCATATACTGTAGTCTGACGTTGACACCGACAAAGAAAACTTGTATGCACTGGTAAATAGCGTCAAACATTTAGACATTCAAGCGTCATGTAGATCTATCGTTTGAATTCTCTCAAACGTACCCCCCAACTAGTCAAATACTCACCAGAAATAAATTTTGGAATAGAAAAAATGGCACCAGTTTACTAACTTCCTGTCGGCAGCCATTTTCAGATTTTTAGCAGTAATGATTAGGGTTGGGCGATGCCTGATATTTTATTGCAGAATCCGGTATTCATGATGCCTGAGGTGAAGTAGGCTGCAGGTTGGTTGGTTGTGTTGGTTGCAGTGGCGTAACCAGGACCTTTGTCAATGATGGGGGGGGGGGGGGTGCCAATGGTTGGTTGGTAATCAATACAGTGGTGAATAGATGATGATTGGTTGGTTATTGACGAGTGTTGGTTGAGGTTGATTGGTTGTTGTTGATTGGTTGGTTGGTTGGTTTAGTTTTGTCAGACGGAATGGTTGGTTGCCACGGTGTTGGTTGTTGGTTGTTGCGAAGGGGTGCCGAGGCATCTTCTGAGGGGGAGAATTTGGGTCCTTCTCCATAGACACTGTACCAAAAAAAATGGGGTGCACTTTTTTCTGGAAATGTCCATGTTTCTTATTAGATGCCTGGACTCATAAACAAAGCATGATCAGAAACAGACAACTGTGTCTTTTTTCTCTTGAAAAATCAATGTTCTAAACTTCTTAACTTATGTGTCGATGCTATCCCGGTCATCAAAAACACCACACTCTTTCACCTTTTGTTTGTTTTATGTTTTTGTTTGTTGTTTTTATTTCCAATGTTTGTTTTTTTTTGTTTTTTTGTTTGTTTTGTGTTTTGCTTTTGTTATTTTGTGTTGCTTTGTTTATGTCCCTTGTCAAACGTGTTGTGTTGTGTGTGTGAACTATAGCCCTATCTATATAATAATACCGGTGGTCTGTCATTGTGTCTGTCTGTCTGACCGCGTCTATTTTCTCGGAGAACCGAGGTCGCCCGTGTCCTGAAGCGTCGTGGGTGGGGTGCCCCTTGACCTTCCGAATACCGAGTTTTGGTATGGTTAGGTATCAAAGGTCCCATCATGGGTCATTCCAAGGGTCAAAGGAGTCACTGACTGTGTTCTATTTTCTTGAGACGAGGGTTCTCGTTTCCTGAAACTGGTGGGTGGGTGCCCCCTTGACTTCCAAAAACCGGTTTGTATTGGTTAGTTGGATCAAAGGTCATCAAAGGTCATTCAATGTCAAAAGGGGTCCCAAATGGTGTAAACGTTGGGTGGTAATGACATGAAACTTGGAGGGTCGGGTCGATTGTTGACGCCAACATTTTCAGGTCCCGACCAGGTCCATAGAGGTCCATAAGTTTCAAAGTTCTAATTTTTCCTCGGAGACCAAAAAAAAACGAGGTCGCACGTTTCTGAAACTTGGTGGGTGGGTACCCCTTGACCTTCCAATACCACGTTGGTATTGGGTTAGTGAATCCAAGGTCATCAGAGGTTATTCAAGGTCAAAGGAGTCAAATGGGGTAACATTGGTGATGACATGCAAATTGGATGTTGGGGTCTATTGTTGATGATGCGAAAATTTAAGGTCACGGACAAGTTCATTAGGATCAGTCAAGGTCAAAGGAGCTCAAATGGGGTAACATTGGTTATGGACATGACACTTGGAGGGTGGGGGTTTGATTGTTGATGCCAAAATCTTCAATGTCACGACAAGGTCATCAGTGGTCATTCAATGTCAAAAGAGGTCAAATGAGTAAACTTTGTTAGCCAGACCGAAACTTGGTGGGTGGGGGTGATTGTTGATGCCGAAAATGTTAAAGGTTTGACAAGGTAATCAGTGGTCATTCAAGGTCAAAGGAGGTCAAAGATTGTGAATGTCGGTGTATGGACATGAACTTAATTGGAGGTGGGGTCGATTGTTGAGCCAAAATTTTTAAAGGTCACGACAAGGTCATTCGGGTCAGTCAAGGTCACGTAGGAGGTCAAATGGAGTAAACATTGGTGTATGGACATAAACGTTGGGTGGGGGGTGAGGTCGATTGTTGATGCCAGAAAATTTTAAAAGGTTCATTCAAGGGTCCATCAGGTCTTCCAGGTCAAACAAATTACAAACCCAAGGGTCTTCATGCCAGGTGATTGCAAACCAGGTGATCGGAATAATAAATAAGAAGCTTATTTCAGACTTGAGTGTTCCAGTAACAAGCAAATGTCAAATACTCATCAGAATTAATTAGGAATATTTTCAAGGGAAACTAACTTAGTCAAGTAATCCTCTGTTCATTGTAATATTTTAGAAGGAACTATTGAAACCCAATGAGGTCCGTTTATGTATGTTAAAATATTTCATAGAGCAATTGTACAAATAAGTTTCTCACAAAATTTGCAAAATGAAGTCAACCAAATTTCTAATTTTGTAGCAAGGTGCCTAAATCGCTCGTTCGCGGTTTTTTTGTGAATGTCGACTTCTGTGGGAAGTCTTTGCAAGTATTTTGATGGCAGAAAACCTGTGATCATTCCCGGATCATTTCAATTTTTTCTAAATTTGAGAAGATGTTGGTGTGGGTAAACCCTCCAACGCTTCATATTGGCAATAGTGCATGTATCAATTTGAAATTTTACATCTATAGATGCAAATTTCAACAAATTAATCCCAATTTCATCATCACGGCTTCCTCAAAATGTTCAGACAAAATTTTAAGACAAAGTATAAGATGGCGAAAAAATGACCAATTAGGTAAGGCATTTTAAAAAATTTCCTGTTGACTTGGTGAAAATTAATTTATGAAATTACTTTTATTTTTTACTTACTTCCCCTTGATTTTTTATAATAATAAAAGAAAAATATACGAAAAATTATTTGTCTATTTTTTTAGTTATGTCATGACATTCTTGTTTTGGTGTGTGTGTGGTGTGTTTTGATGTCTTTGTTGTTTGTTTTTATTTGTTTTGTTTTGAACCATTTTTTTGTGTGTGTGTGGGTCAGTTTTGTCTGTCTTGTGATCTGTGGTTTTTTTTTTTTTTTTTTTTTTTTTCGAAAAAAACTCCTTAGAAGGGGGATTCTCATTGTCATATTGTATCGGTATTGATGAGGAAAAACCCTTATTAGGTCAAGTCATCAAAACCTGGCCTGGGTCCCCGGCTGGCCCTTTCTTGTGTTACAAGGGTACACAGTCACTTCGACGGATTGCCAACTCGACCGATACAACTCGACCGTCATCCAACTCGACGGACAACCAAGTCGACCGTCATACCAGCTCGACCGATAACCATCTCGATCACTCGTGACCGTTGTAATAGGGCCAACTTCGACCGCAGGCGTGAAGGGACCGACTCGACCGATCGCGTCGGGTTCATTACCGATGCTGACGTTTTGTGGTACACGGGTGGAAAACGTGCTGTCTTATTCTTATTGTATTTTTTTGATGTTTCAAGATTTTGGTCTTGGTTGATTTCTTGGCACTTTCTGTTTAATGAAGCCAAAACCAGAAGTGCTACAGGAGGTCGCTATTATAGATAATTTCTGTCTAACGACCTAAAACCGTGGCTCTTAATAAGGCGTGGCCATACAGATGAAAACTTAGTAATGGTAATATGTTTTCTTATTCACTTTATTTTTTCTAACCTTTCGCTCGTTAAAGTCGGTGCTCCACAACTAACTTCCGGAAAAACGCATTTGGGGTTAAGGTTTGGGTTTTGGGTTCAAATAGAACAATTATGGCCGTTTGAGAGCAATCCAACATTAGCCGTTTGAAGTCTCTCCTCTCTCCTCTCCGATCAGGAAATGTTTGGTTTGGAGAGAGGGGGGAAAAGATATGGTGCATGGATTTTACCCGGGGATTTCATTGATTAATTATCCACGATCCGTGATGTTTCAGTCATATTACAATACGGTACCAAATTGCTATCTTAAATGTGTTCCTCCAGCCTTGTCGATATCCATCGTGTTAGTTTGTATGCCATCTCGTTTCGTTTAATCCCAGGGCCTTTCACAGTAAAATAAGCACTATTGGGACTACGCAACTGTAAAACTCACCGTGGTGATCGATGTACTGTATAGCCTATGGAGTCATGTAGTATGTATGATATCCAATAAATCCTGACAGCATTTACCAATAAAAGAATTAATGTATGTTGTTTCAATATAAATGATTTTGTTGTCAATGATTTTTCTTTTTGTTTTCCCCTATTGTTTGATGAACCGCTTCGCGCGTGCCAATGTCGTTAAAGTGTAAAACCAAACGCAAATAAATATACTAAATTGTATTATTAACCAATTAATTGTTCACAAACTGGCATGAACAAATATAATTATATACTGTCCTCGTTCCTTTCCAATAGGCACAGTACCAATAAGGTAAGATGATTAGTGCTAATTGATTATCAGAAATGACAAAATTGGGTTTCTTTATGATAGATTTTTCAAAAATTAATTTTCGGTAATAGTTCATTATCATTTTGCAAAACGCCTGGGCCATAGACTATCAATATTTTCCGAAAATGAACCTAACACGCCTAAAATTGTCCAAATTGACGGAGCTAAGTTTTTTCCATTAGTGGGGTCTACTATATCTTTATACTCAATTATTTTTTTACATTTAAGCCCAATTAAATATCTTACAAGTTATCATGATTCGTATTAAATGTTGAGGCCAATGTTACGGTTAGCCAACGAGAGATTTCATACACCGGTGTTGCTAAAAAAAATGAAAGCTCTGATTTTCCATTTGTGTTACTAGTAACATTCCATAAAAATATCATCCCCATCTGAAAGGATAATCTGAAAAATGATAGATTTTTTTTTTTTTTTAATTTCCTATTGGAGCAAAGTAGTAAATTCAGTCGATATGTTTATTGAAATAAACAAATCAAAAACACCTTTTTTGTTTTCACTTTTAAGATATATTTCTTGTACCCAAATCACGTTAGGAAATGTTTCCCTGTTTAGATCTTTTTCGAATATACAGAAATAAAAATGGATGCCTTGAAAAAAATCTTACTTTTGCCAAATCTATCTGGCATCTCGTGTGTGAATGGCTCATCTGGGGTGGTATAAAAACCAAAAGCTTAAAATGAGGTTTGAATTTCCCGAGGCCCGATTAACGGCAATCATCGTAAGCATTGTCCTCTTTGTTGACCCATAAATAGCCAGAATCACCTCACCCGACCAAGTATGTCACGGTGTTGATCTGATCGCAAACCAACTTCAAAACATGCATGCATTTACATATACACAATCCCTATCTGAACAATTAGCCTATACTTGGCCAAACCAATGACGTCTTTCGGAAGTCCCTGCGCCGAAAACTCACTGTTCTGTGGTTTACCCATCCCAAACACCCGTGGCATGATTGAATACATTACAACTTGAGTTGGGCACTCCGGTATCGAGTTGTTTTTTTGGCAACGCTATCGGGTCGGTTGGTATTCACGTCCGAATGTCGAGTTGGCATTAGACGGTCGAGCTGGTATGACGGTCGACTTTGGTTGTCCGCCGAGTTGGATGACCGTCTATTTGGTATCGGTCGAGTTTGCAATCCGTCGAGGTGACTGACATTTCTTTCACAAGCCCAAAAAAGTATTGGCCCATCACTAGATGTTAAATGAAATTCCCTTCACTTCCGGTTCCGGTCTTGTTCCTCGCATCAACGATCAATTGCAATGCCACGACAGGTAATTGTTTTCATTTCCATATGGTTGATTTAATCATATTTGGATAAATTGACGTCTCCCCTTATCATCTACTACCTCAAGTTGATTCTTCATTCTATTTTGTTAACGTGTATTGTATAATGAGTGCTACCGTGTCCATCTTGGTACGTAATAAATGTATGAATGATAATATACTAAAGTGTAGAATAAGCACTATTGGGACCTAAGCAACTGTGAACTCACCTGGTGATCGATGTACATGTATAGCCTATGGAGTATGTAGTAATGTAGTACACATAACTACGGACAGCATTTACCATAAAAAGGTTAATGTATTTGTTTCACTATTAAATTATTTTGTTGTCATGTTTTTCTTTTTGTTTCCCCCCTATTGTTTGGATGAAAACCGTCTTCTGCGCGTGCCACTTTCGTTAACGTGTAAACCAAACGCCAATAAATATAACTAAAGTGTATTATATACATTATTGTTCACACGGCATGACACATATAAGTATATACTGTTCTCGACTACTGTCTCGTTTCCTTTCCATAGGCACAGTACGGCATAAGTAAGATGATTAGTGCTAAAAAATTGATTATCGAAATGACAATTGTTTTTCTTTATTGATAGATTTTCCTTAATTTGTCGTAATGAGTTATTATAATTTGGAAAAACGACTGGTAACATAGACTATCAATATTCCACAAAATGAACAACGCGCCTAAAATTGCCAAATTGACGTAGCTAATTTTGTTCCATTAGTGGGGTCTACTATATATTTAATCTCAATTATTTTTTTTTTTTTACATTAATCACAATTAAATCTCTTACTAGTAATCATGATTCGTATAATTTTAGGCCAGGTTAAGGTAGGCAACGGAGATTTCATACACCGGTGTTGCTTAAAAAAGAAGCTCTGATTTTCCATTGATGTTACTAGTAGTACCAGTTCCATAAAAATATCCCCATCTTAAGGATTAATCTAAATGATAGATTTTTTTTTAAATTTCCTATTGGAACAAAGTAGCAATGCAGTCTATATATGTTTTATTACATAAAACAAATCAAAAACACTTTTTGTTTCCACTTTTAAGATTAAATTTCTTTACCCAAATACAAGGTAGGAAATTTTCCCTGTTTAAATCTTTTCGAATATACAGAAATATGATGCCGTGAAAATCGTACTTTTGCCAAACTAATATCATCTCGTGGTGTGGAATGGCTATCTGTGGTACATAAAAAAAGCTTAAAATGAGGTTTGATTTCCCGAGGGCCCGAACGGCAATCATCGTATCATTGTTCCTCGTTGTTGACCCTGAAATGAGCCAAATCACCCGACAAAGTATGGTCCGGTGTTGATCGTCGCACCAACTTCAAAACATGCATGCCATTTACATATACACAGTCCCGATCTGACAATTAGGCCTCATAGCTTGTCCAAACCATGACCGTCTTTTTGCGGAAGTCCTGCGGCCGAAGAGACCCACTGTCTTTGTGGTTTAACCATCCCAAACAACCCGTGCATGAATTTTACATTAACACGTTGAGTTTGGCACATCCGGTGGGTCGAGTTGACACGCGATCGGTCGAGTTGGTAGTTCACTCGACGGGCGAGTTGGCATTAGACGGTCGAGCGGTAGACGGTCGACTTGGTTTGCCGTCGATTTGGATGACCGTCGAGTTGGTATCGGTCGAGTTTGCAATCCGTCGAAGTGACTGACAATTCTTCACAAGCATCCAAAAAGTATTGCCCATCACTAGATGTTAAATGAAATTCCCTTCACTTCCGGTTCCGTCTTGTTCCCGCTCAACGATCACATTGCAACTGCCACGACAGGGAATTGTTTTCATTCATATGGTTGATTTAATCATATTTGGATAAATTGGAGCTCCCCTTATCACAGCTACTTTTACCTCAAGTTGATCTCATTCGATTTGTTAACGTGTAGTGTAGAATGAGTGCTACCCCACCGTGTCCATTCTTGGTACTTTTAAATGTATGAATGAATCAATTTACAAATTGTAGAATAAGCACTATTGGGAACTAAGCAACTGTGAAACCAACCGTGGTGATCGATGTACATGTATGCCCTATGGAGTAGGTAGTATGTAGTACACAATAAATGACGGACAGCAATTTACCAATAAAGAAGTTTAATGTATTTGTTTCAATACAAATTATTTTGTTGTCATGTTTTTCTTTTGTTCCCCCCTTGTTGCAATGACCCGCTTCTGCCGTGCCACTGGTCTGAAAACGTGTAAAACCAAACGCCAATAATATACTAAGTGTATCTATATAACATTCTTGTTCACAAACTGGCATGACAATTTAATAATACTGTCTCATTCCTTTCCAATAAGGCACAATGTCAATAAGGTAAGATGAATTAGTGCGAATTGATTACTAAATGAACAAATTGTTTTCTTTATTGAAGATTTTCATTAATTAATTTAAGCGTAATAGTTAATTATAATTTTGCAAACGCCCTGGTCCACATCGACTATCAATATTCGAAAATGAAACATACGACGCCTAAAATTGTCCCCAAATTGCGGAGCTAAGTTTTGTTCCATAGTGGGGTCTACCTATATATTTATACTTCAATTATTTTTTTTACATTCTCAAAAATTAAATATCTACTAAGTCATGATTCGTATTAAATGTTGGTCCAAGTTTAAGTTATGCAACTAGAGTTTTCAATACAACCGGGTGTTGCTAAAAAACTGAAAGCTCTGATTTTCCATTGATGTTACTAGTACCATTTCCATAAAATATCCCCAGCTGAAAGATTTAAGCTGAAATGATAGATTTTTTTTTAAATTTCCTATTGGAACAAAGTAGTAATTTCAGTCTCTATGTTTTATTTGAAATAATAAACAATCAAAAACACCTTTTTGTTTTCACTTTTAGATATATTTCTGTACCCAAATACAAGTAGGAAATTTTCCCTGTTTTTAATCTTTTCGATATACAGAAATATGGATGCCTAGAAAAATCTTACTTTTGCCAATCTAATATGCATCTCGTGGTGTGAATGGTCATCCGTGTTAAAAAAAAAGCTTAAAAAATGATGACTGAATTCCCGAGGCCCTATTACCGGCAATCATATATCATTGTCCTCTTTGTTGACCCATGAATGAGCCGAAATCACCCGACCAAAGTATGGTCACGGTGTTTGATCGATCGCACCAACTTCAAAAACAATGCATGCAATTTACATATACACCGCACACATCCCTCTCTGACAATTCAAGGCCTTGCCTTGCCAAAACAATGAACGTCTTGTCTGAAGTCCTTCGCCGAAGAGACCCACATGTTCTTTTGGTTTAACCATCCCAAACAACCCGTACATTACACGTTGAGTTGGCATCCGATGTCGAGTTGGCACGCGATCCGGAAACAGCGAGTTGTAGTTCACTCGACGGGCGAGTTGGCATTAGACGGGCTCGAGCTGGTATGACGGTCGACTTGGTTGTCCGTCGAGTTGGATGACCGTCAAGTTGATATCGGCCGAGTTGAAATCCGTGAAGTGGACTGACAATTCTTCACACGCATCCAAAAAGTATTGGCCCTATCACTATAGTTTAAATGAAATTCCCTCACTTCCGGTTCCGGGTCTTGTTCCTCGCATCACCGATCACATTGCATGCCACGACAGGGAATTGTTTTCATTTCCATATGGTGATTTATCATATTTGGATAAATTGGACGTCTCCCCTTATCAGCTACTTACCTCAAGTTGATCTTCATTCGATTTGTTAACGTTATTGGAGAATGAGTGCTAACCGTTCATTCTTGGTACAATAAATGTATGATGATGATGATGAGTGAGGATGTTTGGCAGACACTGTGAAGACCATCATCATGATCATGACACAACTTGCATGATCTGGATTGTCTGCAGTGACTGACACCATGGTAGTGTTAGAACCAAAAATATAATTGGGTTTTAGAATATTTGAAAATAGTCTATAGATTCATTAGAAAGAAGCCCTACTACATACTCAAATTAGTATAGTATGAGGACTGCGACGCCGACGGTGTCCGTGATGAACGTTTATTTGGGCGTGCTCGCCTTAATACGTACGCTAGAACAGAAGGCACTACTTCCTAATAACAATAACCTGTAGCAGTGTACAATGAATAGGCTCTGAAGAAAAAGGTTTTCTCAAATATAGGAGCTAATAAAATTGTTTCGTATTTCCTCGCTTGTAAAAACAATGCCACACAAGGTCAGTTTATATCATAATCAATCATGCAATTCGTAATTAGTAATTCTGAGATAAACAAAATTTTCCGGTTGGGCTAGAATTAGTATTCTGCCCCACTAAAATTCGGTCAATCCTTTAACAATGCGGTTTATTCCGTTAATGTTGCAGAATTCGTAACCGTGTGGCAGAATACTAAATCTTTCCTTTCATGGGGAAATCCCTGCATATCTAATTGAATAGTTCCACAACAGTGAGACAGCGGCACATACTACTAGCGCCATTATCACATGTGAAATCCAAATGTAGATGTAATATTTTTGTTTATTTCTAAGCCTTTTTTGCAAATCCCTGTTGATGATTTGTAGTATAAGGACAATTAGCAACAACTTGTGTGATTAATTTTATCTAGTTTGTATTGTGGACTTTCAGTAAATCTGTTGCTACAAAACGTGTTTAGTACACTCTCTCTTCGGCAAACCTAAAATAGAGCGGTTCCCTAACGAAAACGTCATTCCGATTAAATTAAAGAATGCGTCTGGATTTGTTTGTATATTTAGGGTTGCATTGCGAATAGTCTTCTCCCTCAGTTTGTTTGAAATATCTAACGGTAAATTGCCACTGCATTTATGGTTAGACGTCAAATGTACAGAAATGGGTGGAAAATTAAACCCAAACATGACCGTTTAATCCTTGCTTAAGCATCATGCAAAAAGTTAAATCCGATCTGGAAGCTTAAGTCTTTTGTAAGTGCAGTCGACTGGCGACAACTAATTTACAATCAAAGTCCCATCAAATTTTGTCTGCAACGCAGGCTGCCCGAATTTACACTCTCTCCGTCTCTATCCATCAACTGGCGTAGTTCTGCTGAGCATAACCTTTTTGTCTTTCATTCATCTTTTAACATTTGGACATCATATATCAGCTAGCGTATTAGTTATGCCGCTGTACAGGGACCTGGTATCCACAATAAGCCAACACCAACTTTAAAATCATCTGACATCGTCAAGAATTTCCAAACTTACCTCAACAGGACTCTGTAGCATCTTACAAATACTACAGAACAAGAATCCACACATTGTTTTCATCCAAACGGCAAAAAAAATGTACTAATTGGATGAATTTTCAACGCAGAATTATTTACTCCATAAAACTGTCATGAGTGAGTGGTTGCCAGTTTCGGAGTTTGACAGGTCAAAGGTCGACACACGTTCGTTTGTTGATCAACAAACATTTCGATTCTCCACTAAGCACTTTTGGGTGAAAAAAGGCGACACGAGATGACGACGACGGCGAGTAGTGGCAACATGCAACATTATCGATTGAAAGCAGAGGCATGGTAGTGTTTCCTGCAACGCGTTTTATGTTGGTGTGAAGGTTAAATTCAAAACACCCACTCCAAATTGGGTGATGAATGCCCGGACAAACACACTTGGCAAGACCGACTTGTAATATTTTCTGCGCATGTGTCAATATATGCTGGACATTGAAAAGTGAACATCTGAAATAAAGCTACTTCATTTTCACCTTTGGATTATTACATTTTTGACCTGAATGAATTTTAAGGTATGTTGATATGTAGAGAATACGCATGGATCATACATTTTGGGTTTTTGGCAATTTCAAGGTCACAATCTGTGAAGAAACATGTGGTGGATTGGTTTTAAGATGGCGTTAGCTTATTGTGGATACCAGGTCCCTGTACAGCGGCATAACCTTTACGTTAGCTGATGTACGATAATGTCCAAATGTTAAAAGATGAATGAAAGACAAATAGGTTATGCTCAGCAGAATTATCAACTGGCGCAGTTGACGGATAGAGTTTGCGATGAACCTCCACATGGAAGCATTATCGACCACAAAAACATCGATTACAAATTTTCGTGAATCGGTCCAGCCGTTGGATAGTTTTTGGTTTGGATAGTAGCACGCAAAAAATGGTGCTAAATCGGGGCCCCATAGGACAGTGTGTGTTAATAAATGTGCTATACCACATTTTTGAATTTTTGTACAAGGAAACATTTCTTGGGCCCTAAATTTCAAGGAGGTATTACATGTAAAATTTCATGAGAAAAATATGAACTTTCTGCTGATACCCAAAAACTCAATTTTGATGTAGTGAGGGGGGGTGGGGAGAGGGGTTGTCCATCGGGTCACCCACCTTTATTGGCAAAAAACCAAAAGAAAAACAAGTGAGATTGAACTGATATTTACATTGTGGATTAGGACACTTCGCCATGTTTAAAATACAACCAGTGTTGTTAAATCGAGTAGTTACTTCCTTTGTGTGACCATTGTGATGTAATTAATTTGTGATTATATTCTAGTCGAGGTTGCTCTGGCTATACACTCCATATGGGGTTGTGGTCGTGTACGAGGTCAGAGCATAAAGACCATAGAGTTACGAGGTCATAACACCTTTTTTTTTTTAAAAATTGGTATTACTCTCATTGACTTACAAATCCATCCCTAATGTCACCGATTCTTATTTTAAGGATGTGCATTTCATGTCAGTGTACTTAACAAGGATTTTTGGCATAAAATAACTGTGCAAAATGAAAGAAAATTGAAGGCACTATAGTGATAGCTAAAATTTGCGTTTACAATTCCACATCGAAAACTTGTAGAAAACTGTTTCATAATACATCAGAAGCTTTTTTAGTCCTAATAATTATATATTCGTGATAATAACACCCAGGGAGTCAGAGTATACCAATAGGAGGTCCGGTAAGTGAAGTTTTTTTAAAACTCTTTTCCGACAGGTTTTTGCGTCGGAAACACCCTGCGATTCCTAAGTACTCAAATTCGTAGCCCTGGGCTTTGCCCGGCTACGACGTGTTTGAGCTAGATATTTCGTGTGATTATCATTGTCTTATTTTTAAGGATCTCTGTGTTGGCGTTACTCTTGGCTGGCTACTTGGGACCACAATCTACCACCGCCCAAACCTAGATTGTGGAATAGACCTGGGACCACTTACTCATATCGGAATCTACCATGCGTCCTGGAAGATGTAGAGGTAACACATCTTTTGTTTGTCCCAGTCATTTAATTTCCTTTTTATCCCAAAGCTTTATAATTACTATCTTGGCCTTCATTTATGAAATAGAGGTACTCTGTTAATAACTCTCCTGGTTTCATTTAGGAGCTCAACAATGGCTCAGTTTGACCTTGCTGTCACTAATCAAGACATTGGTCCTTTCAGACGCTCATTGTTTTGAGCTCCTGAGAGTGTAGAGCTCTGACGGACTTTAGCTTCTCAGAAATGAGGCCTTTCTTGGGCTTTTTAAATGCCGACTAGATTTATATTTATTTGAATTAAAGATAGTTTCGAAATGTCCAGTTTTATAGTTTTTTAGTTGTGTAAATTAGGTCATAAGTTCAATAGCTGCCAGATGATACATCTGTGGTAACTACCATGTGGTTCATCCTACAATTTTGTTTCAAGCTTCTTAATGGTGTTTGTCGCTTTTTATTTTTGGATTTTTTTCGCAAAGTCGCATCTCAAATGTGCGCTTTCTGCAATTGGGAGAGTCAAGAGCTAATTCTTTCCTCACTCTAGTTGTTTTGTTAGTTTTCCCAGACTTTGGGAAAGTATACCATTTCTATTCGTAATGCTTAATTCTGTGTCAAAATTCAGTATTTGTTGCAGACAACATTTTCTTTCAAACTAAGTGTCCATTTTATATTAGGTCAAATAGGTATTGGTGTTATTTTTTAACTGTATGCATTTAGGAAAGAATGCACTCCTTGGTGCTTTGGGCTATTAAAGCCCATATTTCTTTCCTGAGTCCTTTGTATTTATAATATATGGTTGTAGCATATTTATATTCTCATATTGGCTCAAATAAATATTATTATTATTATTACTGTGTATCTCATTTATATCTCCTTGGAATCACTGGTTTTCTTGAAATGGTTCTTCAGTGACACAGCTGCCGAAGAACCTTTCAAAAGCCCACTGCCAAGACTTAATTGGAATGTCCGACAAATGGCAGCTAGTGTACTTACAAACTTCTTGCCTTCACGACAAGTTAAAATTGTTTTGTTTTGAGGTATAGGATTTATGTTTTTCTTTGTTTCACATCATTGTGGCAGTGGGAAATCGCGAAATTAAAATTTACACGCAGCAGCACCGTGTGCATTTTACAATGTATATTTGCCGTCTTTGGTCCGCGCTGTAATTACCCTGCACTTGGGTATGGTGCCAGTGCTTGCATGTCCATTCTGCTGCCACGATGAGTATAGTCAATGGTTGCTGTGTGTAAGTCTAGAATAAATGTGGTACCTAATATGGTCAACAATTTTTTAATGCCTTTGATCTGCAATTATGCACATTCAATGTCAATCCCGGCCCTGGGAGTCCGGGACTACGGGGACTTAGCCGGGAATGTACTTTTTGCTGTACGTGACACCCCCGCCTTTGTCCCCGCTAAAGTAGCAAGAAATCTCGGGTAGCCGGGCTTACACTTTTTTGTACATCGCCCGCTATGTCCCGGCCCCTGCTAGCCGGGCTTCGGTGTGATAATCCCCGTATTTCTCGGCCAATAGGGGCGGGGACTGCTTTTAAAACTCTGTACAATCCCGGTTCGGTCCCGGCAATGCGACACTGGTCTAGCTATATAAGAATCATACTTTTTGATCGCCGGAGTGTCAGAACCAAGCAAAAAAATAATTTCACCACATCGGAATTTTTGTTTTTGAGAAACAACCTCGTTTAGTTGGTTTGTTTAAAAAGAATCCACATCCACGGCAATATCCGACCACTAAATATAGCCGGTAATACCTAAAACCCTGTCATCATATCTGCCAACGAACTTTCAGCCAAACAAAAGATCACCATGGTGATTGTCGTTTTGTCTGCCTACTCTGTGATAGTGAACTGTGCTAAAATAAACTTGAATATCTGCCCGTGCCGTACTCTGTCAGTGGGTTCAATATATTGCGACCCTGCCCAGGGGGAGGCACTCAAGCACTTTGTTTGGAATGCATGATGGATTGCATATATTGCCAGCAGATAACAAAGCATTTTGATGTTATATCGAACTGCGTCAGTTCGAGAAGTAATTTGCGCTACAAGAATGTATTTCATGAGCATTTAATTGTGTTTCCGATATGCGATTCATATTGTCATTTCCATATTAAAAGCCTGCGTTTTGATTCAATCATGACAAGATTCCGGCATTAGCAAGAAAGATCAAATAGCTTTCACTATCCCTACGGTGATTTTGAATCAGACAAACTTTAGTATTTCTTGTGATTCAGGTGATATTAATTTTTGAAACATTTTCCTGTTGATTGTTGAATGTTTGTTCCTGGCGATTTTAACGTGTTGGAATATCGATCGTCTGATTAGTTGATATCTCCGAAACGTGCGACGACGTGCTTGTGTGCTACTTGTATAGCTTACCTTTCACGACATGGAAGGGATCGGACTGCAATGGTAGCTAAAAAATGGTGATATACTACAGATTTGACGGGCGATCCTGCTCACGGATAGCTGGTTTTATATGGTTGGACACATGCGTTAAGTCCCCGTTTATGTCACGGCGGAGCCGGGGAAATTTTTTGTACCTCCCGGATTAAGTCCAAGCTATCATCAATGATTGTCTCGGCGGAGCGGGGACAAGCGATCGTACATCTCCCGGCAAAGTTCCGGCAACATACCGGCTTGCGGGGCAATATTTTTTGTACATGCCCGGCTAGGTCCCGGCAAGATACCGATATGTCCCGGGACCCCCAGGCCGGGATGATTGAATGAATTGACCAGTGCATTACTATATGAGAGATTTTCATGACTCATATTGTAAGTTCAAGGCATCTGTTTTGGTGCTTGCCTGCTTTGCAGGAAGACACATATAGCCTTGGGGCAGCTTTTTCTGCTGTGGTCTGTGAGCTGTGGCCTTAAAGCAAAGGTTTAAAATTGTAATTTCTCACATATGCATTGACTGATTAACTTCATAGTTAATCAAAAGAACCAACTGGCCCAAGGCTTAATGTGGTTGACCTATGATGGCCCTGATGTGAAACTTTGACCCATGTTGTCAAAATCTATAACACAACAGGTTTCTAACATGTGTGTCATAGTTGGTCAGGAAGAACCAATGGCCCAAGATTCACTTTGGTACTTTATAACAAGATGACCTGTAATGACCCCTTTATGAACTTTGACCCATTGGTGAAAAATCTACAAAAACAACCATCTTTGCACAAAGATGCTAACGACCACCAAAGTTATCAGAAAGAAACTGCTAGCAAGACTTAAAGGTGCATTTGTGATTCCAGCCCCTTCTGTTTTATTTCATGTTTAACTGATATTCTTGAGAAAAAGCTTATTCACAATTTTTTAATAGCTGATCCCGACTTTACGGTTTTGTGTTATGAGAAAATGCTTTCCTATGGTCCCATAGGCCATGTGCTATAATTTCTGCCCAGTTTAACAGACAGAAAATACAAAAAATTGGGAATTAATTACAGGACACGACCGAATATGGACGTAAGATTTGGCACACATGCGATACTAATGTTGATGGTTCAGATGATATGAAATCTCAAGTTTTTTAGGTAGTTGGGGCGACGAGGCTGCAAGTGGATCACAAAATGCCCCTATGTGGGATGTACAAAGCTTGATGGTTGTTGAACCTATGTGACCTTGGCCAAATTTCATTAAACTCACAATGAAAATTATCATTTCTCACCAACTATTATTCCACAGATTAACTTCATAATTGTCCAGAAGAACCACTGACCCAAGGCTCATACGTGGTGTAAACAGGTTGACCATTGATGACCCCTTTGTCGAAACTTGCCTAATTTGTCCAAAATCATAACACCAAATTCTCACATGTGTTTTGCTGATTATGCATACCTGGTCAGGAAAGAACCAGGGCACAAGGTATATTGAGGTGTCAACAGGTTGACCTCTGACATGGTTTCAGATTCGACCTGTTTTACTAAGGATCATATGAGGTGTCAACAGGGGACTCTGACGTGGTTTTCAGATTCGACCTAGGTTTTACTGATCAAAAAGTTCAAAAATGTGGAAGGGCTTTAATTAATGAACAAAAAATGTTTTCAAGGTTATAAATTTTGTGTAGAATCCAAATCTGAAGTCAAAAATGCAAAATGTTGGATGCGTTCGAGATACGCATTTTTGAGGTATTGCGCAATCCTAGTTCCCTATAAACCTATGGTATTTTGCTGATAATTGCATCTTGCTTGATAAAAAAAAATTTCTCAAATATTTTGCAGTTTGCCAAAATTTTATTTAATAGATTCTTGGGGAATGTGGTCCTGGGCATAATCGATTAACTTTTCAACAAGTCACCCTTTCGTTTTTTTTTACGGCTTCTCGAAACCCAAAATTTTAGGTAAAATTTGGATCCGCCAATTGCTTTAAAAAAAAAATTTCTCAATTTAGACACGGTGAAAGAAGTTAATACTTACTATGTATGGACTTGCTTTGGGCATAATCGATTAAATTTTCATCAAGCCTAGAGCTCTTTTTAGTTTTTCTTGTAGTTCCAATTTTTATTGAACAATAATATTCTTTCACACAACTGGAAAAATCACGGGGTAGGGGAAACATTTTTGTATTTTTGGAATTATTCCTATACTTGCCATGAAGCAGTTAGGTATCACTTTGAAGCTTATTAAATTCTGCATAAACTGACAGGTAAATCATCACTGTAGTAGAGATGTGATTGTGCAAAGCAAATTTTTTTTTTGAAAGTGCTAAATTTTGAATGTCGTTTGTCACGGGACATGTCAAATTTGAATGGTTCTGGTGTGTAAATTATGAAATAATTGTTAAAACAAATACTTGAATCCATAAGGTACTACTTTTAACTGATATACTAACATTGTAAAGGGTCATATAGATGTATATTGTAGACTCTTTAAGTATTCAAAGTTGGTAGGTGAAAATTTTTGTCACCCGAAAAGTGCGATTTTCGGAAAAAATCGGCCACAAATCAATATTTTGCAGCAGAATGGCGTATGATACAGGGTTTTCGATTAAAAATTCATAATCTACGAACAATTTAACCCTAGAAAAGACATCTTAAAAATTAAACATGGTTGTTTTTGCTCCGAAATGAATTTTTTCACACTTTGGCACTAAAACCTAAGTCAATTCTGAAACCATGTCCTCTGTTGACCCCTATGTGAACTCACATCACCAAACCGCGATGGCAGGCGACACAAGCGTTCTGGGGAACTATGTAATTTTTTCATCCAAGTCACTAAAGGACCACTTACATGTAAAGCAGCAAAGCACCCAAGCTTTGCTAGGCTTAGAGGATTGTCCTCCGTATGATGTCATCTTGTAGTCAATGTATTAGTCTTTTGGTATTTCTTATGATCATATAATATCTGGTTGTATTTTGCTGTGTCACTATTTTTATCACATATGTCTAGTTTTTATTATGATATTATTAAGTCAGGAGGTGCTTCTTTGCAAAAAAGGTGAAAAGGATGTAAAGTAGTAATGAGAGATTTCGATTTATAAGCAATTTATTAATGCATACCACTTAATCATCTCTATAGGTGATCACTGATACCGATGGCCATCGTACCATACCAAGATGGTTAGCGTTTACGAAGACGAGCGCAGCTTTTGTGGGGGGGTGGGGGGGGCTCGTAAGGCCTCTATGTCAGGCTGAGAACCCAGGGAAGCTCTATCTTTATGCCAGAGATTATTGGTAAAATATTAACGCTGAAGGGTTGAGAAGGAAGCCGCTCGATACCCATTCAAGGTATGTGCAAGAGTAAGGCCACTATTATGCTCACTAAACAATTGTGCAATCCGCTCAACTAGACAAAGCGGTTTGACCCCATGCAAATATGTCCTTTTATTTAGAAACAATTTTAAGCAAGGCGACACAATTGGACAAACGAATATTTCTGCAAAAATCAAGACAAATCCATGCGGGAATCTTGCCATTAGGCCTAGAAAGGTCATGATATGTATGATTAATAGAGCCCTCTATATGCCATTTCATAGAGAGACGGGTTTAACTAGATTTGAGAAAAATCATATTTGCCCGCATGAAATTGTAAAATTTTGTACAGGATGAAGTCAGTGGTACAAATAATCCAAATCCGTTGTTAAAAGGGTGTCGCCGTTGATTTTTTTGTTTTATTCGGGTTTTGTCAAATAATGAGGGCTGTCAACAGCTGTGAATTGCCAACCATACCTGAAAATGTGGTCTCACAATGAAAAATCATACTCAGTAAGATGTACAACAAAAGAGAAACAGCCATCTTTATTTTGTACTTCCAGGTAAAGAACCATCAGTGGTCAAGTCCAGTTTATGTCTTTTCATTTGTGAACTCTTTAGGTCACTCCAAAATATGCCATAACACAAGAGTACATTGGTTCTCGTAGTCCTTCAACCAGCTCAAGGAGAACTGGACAGAGCCATATTGGGGTACCGTAAACAAGGCGGTATGTCGTGCCAGCTGATGAGAGGGACAGCGCAACTTTGTAACGGAAAAGCAGCGGCGGTAGCGGGTATGTGTATAATATAAAGGGGCACAGTACAAAATGGTCTGACTATTGAAACGTGCTTTATACGCTCTCTTACATCCGTCATATCTTTGCACCCCCTGCCGTATCCTAAGCAAATGGAGAATTTTGAATTAATGCTCTTTAAAAATATCTTCTTTTTGAAACCTACATCGACAATGTCAGTTTTTTGCAAATTAGATTTGAAAATTACACCTGTTTTTTCTAGCTTCTGAGCCCCGCAGAATCGGTGTTTCACGGCGGTTCACCTATAGGTCGCCGTATCATAACGCCAAGACGCTTTCTCTCCATTTTTTTAAATATAAGTTAGGTATTGTGGAATGAATACGCACATGAATGACACAAAAGCAAACCTCTAGGACAAATACCCTCCGCCAAAACTACACAAATTACGCTCAAAGTAGGTTTTATAGGACCTATAGCGGTGTTGCACTTTTTGCGGACGGAGGGATTTTGTCCTGTGCTCCCATAAGTAAAGGGCAAGGTCCATGCTCCTCTCTCTAAGAATTCTGTAACCCTTACCCATGGGTTATTCTGTAAGGTTGCAGAATTTCAAGGAGGGGACCTATGGACAAAAAAAACTCTTCCGAGTAAAGTTACTCTATGAGTAATTCAGTGTGATTGGTGTGATCTTGCAATAAGCAGTTATAGAAGCCCTCTTTGTGTGAAAACACATGTATTTGACATGTTGAAACAATTTCTCGAATTTTTCAGGTAAGAAGGTTTTGCGATTCTTAACGGAGCCTACCCTTGAGCCTGGTCCATACGGCTACACAAGCAGGAGGGAGTAAGCGACATCATAGTAGTTGACATGGGGGAGGCAACATTAGATGATCACTCTGAATGTGCAGGTGGAATGTTCCAAACTATAGCCAGGCGGTAAGAAAATTTAATTGTGTTGGCTGAGGTTTTATTGTGTCCATTTCCCCGTTTTTTTATCCCCCTGGCTTTGAAAAGCAGAAGTGGGGATATGATATCAGTCAAGGCGGCGGCGGCGGCGGCGTCCAACACAATCTTGTGAACGCTGGATAACATGAGACCATAGGTTATGGTGATGAACTTGGGGGTGGGATCGGACTGCCATGCCTTCATCTGATTAGATTATGGCGTGGCATATGCTAATTAGGGTACCTTTAATTTGACATAATAATGAGTTATTTTGGGGTAACAATCTTGTGGAACGCGATAAATGAGACCCATAAGGTTTATGGTGATGTAACTTGGTGGGTGGGATGGACCAGCCACTCATACTGATTAGATTATGGGCGGGGCATCTGCTAATTAGGTACATAATTTGCATAATTAAGGAGTTAATTTGGGGTATTTTTAGAGACCCATAAGGGTTATGTGATGTAACTTGTGGGTGGGAACGGACTGGCATGCCCTTCAGCTGATTAGATTTGGGCATGGATATGCTAATATAGGTACCTAATTGCATAATTAATTAGTTAATTTGGGGTATTTTGCCCAAAAAGCTTGTGAACAAAGATATGAAGATCATAAGTCCGATTTTGAGAAACTTGGTGGAGGGGTGGTGGGGAATCATGTACTCTCGAGTTGATTAGGTTTGGCGCATGATAGTGCTAATTAAAATAGATAATTTGCAATTATGGGCTCTAAATTTGGGGGTGGTATTTTCACCCAAAAATTGTGAACAAAACTATTGAAGATCCATAAATGTAAGTCCGATTGATTGGAAATTGAGGAGGGTGTGGGGAATTCATTAACTCTGCGATGATTAGGTTTAAGGTGGGTGTCCGGGTTTTTTTAAAAGGGGGTTGTCGGGGTTTAAGGGGCGGGGGGGGGTCCGGGGTTTAAGGGGCGGTGTTGGCTTTTTTAAGGGGGGTTGTCCGGGTTTAAGGGGGGTTGTCCACGCTTTAGGGGGTTGTTGGGTTAAGGGCGGGATTGTTGGGGTTTAAGGCGGGTATCCGGGTTTTTTAAAGGGGTTGTCCGGGTTTAAGGGGGGAGTTTGGCTGGGCGTAAGGGGGCTTGTTGTGGTTTGAAGGGGGGTTGTCCGGGTTTAAGGGGGGTTGTCTGGGCTTAAGGGGGCTTGTTGTGGTTTAAGGTGGCTTGTCCGGGTTTGAAAGGGGTGTCGGGTTTAAGGGGTTTTGTTGGCACATTAATACACGTATGCTGCGCAGACGTGCGCACATGAACGCGCATGTGGTATTGCATTGCGGGACGTTCACATGTGGAATTGCATTTGCTGCTTATTTAAAAATTTGTTTAAACAGGCTCCCGCCAGGGGGATTAGCGGTTCGAGAACCGCGGACATGTATTTTTCTTGATTTTATCATAGGCCAGGAGGAAGAGACTGTGAGGGCATATTACCTTCTGTGTGTATGATGTATGATGTTCTGACTTCAATATCAATAAAATAGTGTAATCTCTAAGTTGATTATTACATGTCGTGACCCATCAAGTGGTTCTTTGCCTGAGTAAGCTCCCCTGGGGTCTGTCTTAGAGCTGGGGGAAATGTAAAGATGGTCAACAATCTGCCATTAAACATATTTTCTATAATAACTCTTCCAACCATACATGATCGTCATATAGGTATAACATAACATCCTACTGGGAGTTTCCATAACCTGACCCATCTGACACACTTTTTCGAAACAATTATTGAATTCGGATGAACCCTTCAAGAATAAGCAGATGACCACTAATGCGTCGGGAGGGACCACAATGTATGTTAGTGTACTAAAAGATGTATTACACTGTGTTTTTGTCACAAATTGCAGGTACAACCCATTGGAGGACAGGATTTAAACCAGAGACTCATGGTTTATCTTAAAGATTTATTCGAGCGGGACAGGTGAACCACTAACAAATTGCCGAAGATCTATCAACGGTTACGGATAGCGGTAGAACGATGTCCAACTCAACCTTACAATCCACATTCCACACTCATCAACGTGCCTCTGCCATCGCTAGGGCAACAATATATTTTTTCAAGATAAACTCCTAGAAATACTTTTGAAAAAATAAAACGAGGATTTATTCCAGATGTGCTCAGCCAATTCAAACAAAGTACTGCACGGACAGCGAGATGCATCCAGATGAAATAGACGAGATAGTCATCGTAGCGGGTTATACGAGAATTCCTCGTGTGAGCGACACAGTCGTTGCGGACTTTCAAGAAAGCACAGAATGTGGCCAATTGATCCCGAGTTGGGGATGTGGCGTATGGGGTAGCGTCAGGGTGGATTATAGGGGGTAGTGGCCACTGCAATCAGTGCTATGAATTGACCAATCGGAAACTCAGAAAAGTGAATAGAATAATTTATGCAAGTAAAATCTGTTCTAGCATTTTATCTGTATGGTTATTTAAAAAACTATATATTGATAATGATATAATATATATATAATAGGTAACATGGTTAAATTTGTATGAAGAGGAAGATATTTATTTTCTACCAATGAGACTTAATAGAAATGCATCCAGCCCTGTCTAGGGAAAAGTATATTATGTAGTTAAAAACTGTTAATGTTCAGTATTGCTTGTAAGATAATAAAATTAAATTGAATTTTAAAATGCAAATTTGCATTATGAAGGAGCCATAAGATTCATGGTATATAGCATTAATTATAGCATTTCTGATAAAGCGGTACAATGGTTACTTTTACTGGCTTTCTGGAGGTCTTTAACAGATGTGAAATCCCTCAGTGCAATACACATGAAGCAAAATACTTTAAATAATAGAGACAACCAATTTCCTATTTTGTACCAAAATTCACCATTTCAAAATTAAATAACAGATTTTTAATTAAATAGCCTTAATTTATTACCACTATATGCTAAATGTTAAATGTTACCTATACCAAATAATGAAGGAATTAAACAGTTACCCACCAAATGTGTGTAGTGGCCGGTGCAGGAATCGAACCCACAACCTTCCTATCACTTGAAGAACACATACACACATGGGGAAAAATTGAATGATACAATGAATTAATGAATACATGTTATTGTGAAAGTGAAGCAATTAAGTTTTTCGGAAGGTCGTGGTTTTTCGTCAGATTACCACGTTGGTGCAGTCCTAGAAAAATTTTCCTTCTGCTGGTTGCTGTGGTGCTTGTCATTTAATTGTTGTATAAATGAGTGATTTGTCAAGCAGTTGGAGGTGGGTAAGAACGTCTTTAATCCCTCACTTCCATATATTCAGTTGAAAGGACATGGCACATTTGAAAAAATACGTGCCGCCCTCAAGATTTCAAAATCGTTTATTTTTGCCAGGGTTGTAAGGCTTTTTATACAAAAGCGCTCACCCGAAATGATCAATACCAAACTCAGCTTCCTTGTGGGTAAACAGAACGATTTAAATTAACGTCGCCGGCAACGTTAAAATCAGCAGACAACGAAAATGGGCGTTTAAACCACAAGAAAACACGCACGCCGTATGCATGTTTCCCACAGCTATGACACTGTTTGATCGGGATATTAACCATTTGTGGTTTTAATAGCAGTGAGTACAAGTCAAAAAATATTCATGTAATATACACATTTGTTGATAAAGTTTTGGCAAAACTTCAAAGTTGGCCTATAAATTACCTGGATGTCTTTTCCTCATATCAATGTACCCATTCTGTTTTGGGGTATGTTGTTTTTTTTTATGTGTAAAATATATCTTGTTCCCATGACTTTGAGAGCAATTGAAGAACGACATTTCTTATTTGTGAAAATGTGCCCGTGCCGCTTTAAATATTGTATTATGTATTTTGTCCCCATGTGTTTCTAGAACATGTGTGCCCCTACATAGTTGTTGTTAGTTTTCTCTAACAATAAATTTGAAACATTGATTTTCCCATATGGATTTTCACAAAATTAGCTGTTATAAGTTCCTTTTTCTTTAGATTAGTTGAGAAAATTATATTGTGAAAAAATTTGGATTTTTGTGGCTTCCATATTCTAATGTGGATTCATTGTCAAGAAAATGAAAAATCTGGCCTGATTTTGTGGTTCTCTCTCATAGTTAAAAATGAGTGTGTTACAGTGATTAAACTAAAGGTGCTTCGTTATTTTATACTAATGTTACAAATTTTAGCCATGTTAAAATAATCTCACTGAGTAAAGTTGATTCGCCTGTTTACCATGACAAAGGTTCTAACTATTTCCCAAATGCAATATTTAATGAAGATTTTGGAGGGATTAAATTCTGACGTCAATTTTGAAGTGATATCTTTTTATTTTGTAACCTATAAGGCTTTCTTGTGGAATAAATAGAGAACAATGGTTGTGATAAAAATTTACTAGAAAGAAGTGTTATAGATGAGGTGGTGACATGTAAAAATCACAGTCCCATATTGTCGGGTGGTGGGTTAAAAGCTGTTGTCCTTCAACTGGCAGTGTGACATACGTTTCCTTCAAGGCCAGTGCTTTAAAATGCCACTAAGTTTCAGGTATACGAGATTCTACTGCTGTCTGGAATGGATTCATTTATGAGCAAGATATTGCTAGAAGCAACAGAAAGAGAGTACACAGGCAATGTGATCAACGCATACATGTGTAGGTGCATGTGACAATCACTGGATTGATCATGACCTGAGCATAGTAATCCAAATGAATCCAGCCTATTTACTAGATTCCACTGCTGTCTGTTACTAGCTCTCATTTTTGGTTTTTTTTATGTGAAGGTATTGAAAGGGCAACAGGGAGGCACACAGGCCATGTGATCAATGCCTGGGTATCATATACAGTGCATGTGACAACCATGCATATTGATCATGACCTGACCGTAGCTAATCCAAATGAATTCAGCCTCATTTATACTAGATTCCACTGTCCACTGCTGTCTGTTCTAGCCTCTCGTTTAATTTGAAGGTAATTGAAGAGCAACATGGAGGCTAGCACAAGGCCATATATCAATGCATGGGTATCATATACAGTGCATGTGACAACCATGCATGATCATGACCTGACCGTAGCTAAATGCCAAATGAATTCAGCCCATTTATACTAGATTCCACTGCTGGTCCTGTACTAGCTCTTGTTTTGGTGAAGTGTATTGAAAGAGCAACATGGAGGCTACACCGCCATGGTGATCAATGCATGGGTACCATATATTTCATGACAACCATGCATTGTCATGAACCTGACCGTAAGCTAAAGTCCAAATGAATTCAGCCCATTTAGACTAGATTCCACTGCTTTGTCTGTACTAGCTCCTCTTATGTGAAGGTATTGAAAGAGCAACATGGAGGCTACACAGGCCATGTGATCAATGCTGGGTTATCATATATAGTGCAATTACAACCATGCATTGATCATTACCTGACCACAGCTTAAATCCCAATGAATTCAGCCCATTTATCCCTAGATCCACTGCTGTCTGGAACTATCTCTCGTGTTTTGTGAAGGTATTGAAAGAGCAACATGGAGGCTCCACAGCATGTGATCATCTGGGTATCATATACAGTGCATGTGACAACCATGCATATTGATCATGACCTGACCGTAGCTAATCCAAATGAATTCAGCCCATTTAGTACTAGATTCCACTGCTGTCTGTACTAGCTCTCGGTTTATGTGAAGGTATTGAAGATCAACATGGAGGCTACACAGGCCATGTGATCACTGCATGGGATCCTAATATATAGTGCAGACAACCCATGCATTGCTCATGACCCTGTACCGTAAGCTAATCCAAATGAAGTCACGCCCATTTATACTAGATTCCACTGCTGGTCTGTAACTAGCTCTCCATTTATGTAGGTATTGAAAGAGCAACAGAGGGGCTATATAGCCATGTGATCAATTGCATGGGTACCATTTTACAGTGCATGTGACAACCAGCATTGATCATGACCTGACCGTAGCTAATCCAAAGGAATTCCCAGCCCATTTATACTAGATTCCACTGCTGTCTGACTAGCCTCTCGTTTACTATGTGAATGATATTGAAACAGCGAAAACAGGAGGCTAACACGGCCATGTGAACATGCATTGGTTCATATACCAGTGGCATGTGACAACCATGCATTGATCATGATGACCTGACCATAGCTAATCCAAATTAATTCCACAGCCCATTTATACTAGATTCCACTGCTGTCTGGACTAGCTCTCATTTTAAGTGACGGTATTGAAGAGCAAACATGGAGGCTAACAGGCCATGGGATCAATGCATGGGTACATATATAGTGCATGACAACCAGGGCATTGATTCATGACCTGACCGTGCTATAATCCAAATTAATCAGCCCATTTATTTACTAGATCCCACTGCTGTCTGTACTAGCTTCATTAAGTGAAGGTATTGAAAGAAGCGGCAGAGAGGCTATACCAAAAATCAATATTGCAAAAGCAGTTCTGTTGTAGGTTGGGTGCAAACCACTGTAAAGTGAAAATGTCTTGAGTTGGGGAAAAAAGTCATTTTAAAATACCCAACGGACAATTTGATCAGAGATCGATAACGTCAATAAAATGAATCAAAACGGCTACCAAACCTTGTTTGTACATGCCAGCTTTAATCTGGTTAGAGGGATCATTAGTTTAGGGGCCAGAGTATGAAGGGGATTTTAAGGGGCTGGTGGCCCGATTTAAGGATATGCCGTTTTCATCTTGATAGATCGACTTTCACCAAACCCCATCTGTAAAGTTTCGGCTCCGATATTTCAATCGTTTTGATGTGAGAGCTAAAAACGTGATTTTGTAAGTCCCAAGCAGCACTGTGGTAACTTAATATTTGGTCGACCAAAATGGGGTACATTTTCGCTCATATCGGTCCAAACCAAACATCCTTTGCCCAATAATTTTTTCACAGGTAAATGAGAAAAGGAATAGTAGCTTCTTCTGATAACCAAGAATGTTGACCACTTCCGTAAAATCTGGGGCTTCTGGGGACGAGCTATTTTGCGATCGGCGGGCCATGGACTTTAAACTTGATCATTGTCATAACAAAATTCTGAGGGATGCATTTTTTCTTTAAAAGAAGTGAATGGGGACATGCGAAATTTTTTTGAAAACATTTTGTCTCCATCCCTGGCATTAATAATGACCACTGCTCCCTATGTAATTAGTTGTACACCTTGATTATTGTAAAATAAAATACATGCATGTAACAATGTAAAACATGGTTCAATCTTGTAGTCCCGTCACTCTCTGGTTACAATAAAATGGCCGCATTTGTTTAATATATCAGTTGCATGCTCAAAGTAAAATGGATTTGAACTGAAATTGATCGCATTTGGACCATACATGTACATTATTTATTCAAACTAATCGGTACTATGATGTACATGATGCGATGTAATCGAGCTAAATATTTGTGTTTTGTTTGTCGCTAAATATTGATAGTATTGATTAGGCCCCTTAAAAAAGTAATTAGTTTCTCGTAGAACTGGCCTCTGAAAAGTAAAGAGGGAGGGAGGTGGTTTTTAATTTTGTTTTACGAAAGACACTAAAATATGGCTAGTGTCACTGAAAATGTATCTTACCACGAACTTTCAGCGGCATCAGAAAAAAATGTGTCTTTTTTAATATTTTGTTTTGTTTAGTTTAAATGGAATAGACCCCTAGGTCTCTAAATCACATGAAAGTGACTATGGTTGATTAATAACAAAATTAGGCTTATCGTGCATCCAATTTTAGGATTGAAAACATTAATGCCGAAAAGTGATTAAAAAAGTTTTACCTCTCCAAAATTGATAGGCATGAAATCGAAATAATTTTTTTTCTGTTTTTCTGCGGCCTATGAAGATAACAGTGCATTTAATATTCCCATTCTTTTTTTTTTGGTTGTTGCCGCTCTTCCTTAAGCAGAAGACTGGATCACTTTGTCCACGTAGTCTGTTGTTATCGATGTCTGTTGTGAAAAGGGTTAACGTTTGCTGTACTATCAACATACTTTGATGGATGTAAACCAATTTGGTCACAGGTGCAACATGACATCCCCCCATTTGTTGATGAGGTCAAAGGTCAACATACCAAGATCAAAGGTCCAACCAAGGTCAAGGTTTGCATACCAAGAGTCAAAGGTCGATGTGAGGTCAGTTGTAAGACCAACTTGGTTTAATGGAGTTTACATGCATCCTTCATTTTGTTTTGAGGTCAAGGTCACATACCGGTCAAAAAGTCATTTAGGCCTATCATTCACAAACCGCTACGGCAGGTGTGACACAAGCGGTCCCGAGGACAGATGGTATTTGTTATATCACTGTTCCACTTACAAAACCATTCTATCACAAGGCAGCAGATTAATGTGTACTTAAAGACACTATCGTGATTTTCCGAAAGAGTCAAAATATTTGAAACTTGCAAGGATAGCTTAAAAGTGAAGGATAAGACTGAAGATTTATCATAAGTTTACTATTTCCAACCGAAGAATTGACAGAAAAGGCGAAAACGGCAGTGTTCAAAGATACGAATTTCCATTCATTTACGGTCTATAAGTGTCCTTTCGGACACTAATGACTAAAATACCGATTTTGTCTTATTAGGTTGGCTTCTGATGCTATCAGTTTTGCAGGTATTGTATAACTTATTACTTGGTACAGGGTCATGCAAAAATTTTGATTTTGATGATTTTTATGTTGTCCGTATTAAAAAGACCACCGATGTAACACAAGAAGGAAGAAATGTGGGGTGAGTCAACAAGATTGTACCTTGTTTTTGTGTAAAATTTTTCTACAGGCGAGTGAACATCTACCGAAGATATTGAACTACGACGACATAAAAAGAAGATTATTTCAGCTATAGAGAAATTTTGAATTTTGATTTTGATTCACCTTTGTATTGAGAAAGTATGCTAAGTTAAATGATAGGTACCCATTTTTTTCACTCTGTCCAACAGAATCACTGTTGTGGAATATTGCCAAAGAGACTGTGGATTAGTCTACACAAGTACATCATGAAACATACTTTGGCTTTTGATCCTTTGGGCAAACCTGCAAAGGTCAGACATGTCAAACTATTTCATTATACTGAAATCAAAATAACATTATGTAACTTATACACCCACACTTTGAAGCATTATTTTCAAATGAATGTTCGATATTGTTCACATATCTTTTCGGGAAAACTTTTACTGCAAATATGTATATGTAATCCTGCTTTCCCGGTGTCTTTAAACTTATTTCCTGGTCAGAGACCCATGGGGGAGGGTACAATGCGTCTCCTTCCCCTGCCCCTTTTACGCTACTACCATTGACTATTGTTAAGAAATATTATTCAACAACAGTTGGTATGGATTATGCAATGGTTACTTTAGAAAAACAAAGGTTATTAAGCACTTAGGGTGTCAGTTAAACTTAATGCTTTGCCTGTTGTTGTACGTGAAGAATTGTATAAAACAACCGTGGTCAATCTGGTTTTTGTTGGCTTTCCGTTAATTCACACCAAATCCACAATATGCGAAAGGTAAAACTTTCGATTTTTATTACCATTACCTGGACATAATGATGTCAATTTGTTGTCATGTATAAAAACAATTCCTAACTTGTTAAATATTTTTAATATTTTTCTGAAACCGAGTGTAAATCTTTTTGACTCACCCCTGTAGCAATCACTATGATAGAGTGGCCCGTTTAACGCCGGAGGTCTACCGGCCATTCTAATTGGTTATACATTGGATTATATTGTATATTTAGCCAATCAGAGACCATGGTAAGAAAAACTCAAAAGTTTATACAGATATAATAGAGGTATGTTTTCAATTGGTTACTCGGGAGATATATATCTTGCTATATATCATGCATGGAGCCAATCAGAGATACTGTAAAGAAAGTGGTAGACCTCAAGAGGGTTAAAAGGTGCAACGAGATTTCAAATATCAGGTGTCCCTAAAAAATTGAAATTACTGATTTTTACCCTGATGTAAAGCTGTCAAAAATAACCCCAATCTGAAAGGATTAAGGTCTGAGAAATGTTTCTTTGGTACAAAAAATGTAAAATTCTAATTTCGTATAGGAGCAAATACGAAAATTCAGCCTATGTTTTATATTGAAATATAAGCAATCAAAATCACCCTTTTTTCTCTTTTAACATTTGTAGCCAAATTCAATGTAAGAAAATCTATTGAGTTCTAATTCTATATGAAATTACTATTAGACACAATATTAGGCTGCCTCAAATCTCTCGTTGCCACCTTTAAGATTCATCTTGAATTTGACAGTGATTTTTCATGTTTCCTGGGGCACATCGGTACATCAATGACCCAAGTTTGGTTGCAGTTGTAATGAACTTTTCACAATGGGGACCAAAATTAAAGGGAATAAGCAGCGATTTGCCTGATCCAGACATTGAAAAATGGTACTGGTGCAAAAACCCACAATCAGCTGTTTAGTGTGACTTGAGACAACATCAATATATGTCTATTGCAGCAGAGGTATGACAAATTTACTCAAATATTAATTTTTTTCACCATTGGTGTTTTGGTCCTACGTTATATGGAATATACATACTTTGATTCATAAGCCAAAAATGAATTTCCACATTTTTGTTTCTCTTGATTATAATGCTTTCCCTTTAAATCGTATACCTGGACCTCGATGACCTTAATGTGATATTTCACCTTTATAACCATGACCTTTGACCTCCATTAACAAATGAAAGCGTTCCCAGTTACTTCGGTCAAGCTTGTTCCAGTTGGATTTGGAACTTTCAAAGAGACTCATATGTTGAAGTTTAAAAACATTTTTATTTAAAAAAAGCCAGACAATGCATACCTGAACATGCAGACCATGTTTCATAGTCCCCTGTTGAACTAGTTCAGCAAGGACAAAAATAGTGATGTAACCGTTTCCCATGTGAGAGGAACAGAGTATATTGAGGTAACTATTGTCATGTGTAAGACATTGTTGCCATATTTTGATCAGTATTTTTCAGTGGTTTTAGCAGTTTTGTTGGTGCAATAAAAAAAATAGTCGAAGTAAAGGGCATTTGTTGTAAGATGTGTATTTATTCAGTTTGCAAAGCTATGTAAATTAGATTACATTAATGTTTTCAATCAACAGGAAAATGGACATTTATACAGCGCCCTAATTTTATGCCTTTTATCATGACCATTATTGGAAGCAGCATAGATAATAACATTTATAAAAAGAATATTTTGTTATGTTCAAATGCATCAAAATCTAAAAACTGAATTATTTGGCTTGGGATGACCCAACCTATCTAACCCGCTTGGGTGGCATTATAATTCATTAAAGGTACTCAGAGATTTCCCGAGGAGGCACTCTCATTTTTCAAACAAATTGTGTTTTTTGCATATAACGGTAATGCTTGTCCAATACTAAACACTGTGTTGAATATCTAAGCTCACATCGAAGTCCTGCATATAGAAAATTGCAACTTGTTATAAAATTTTCCGGATCCGGAAATTAGTTTCCTATGGCACTGTAATCCATGCACTGGATACTACACATCAATGTTGTACTCTATGGAAACGAAAATTTGATACATCTCAAACTTTAAATTGGCATTTTAGGTGGCATCTTTAGTTCTAGATTTGACCTATTTTCAATGAATACACAAAAAAATTATATTTCTAAAATCCTGAGTCAGCCTTTAATAACCTGGTTTATACAGTAAGACAAACACAGAGGGGGCGTTTTTATAAAATGTCCTAAATGAAGGCAACAGGTGCACAGTATAAGTCATGTCCACAAGGGGCCAATCCCTTGGATCACTACATTCAAATCTTCTAATGAAAACTTGTGAACTCATTCAGAGATCCTCCCCCCGTGAATGATTCTCAACGTTTCCCCAATGATTTTCACCATTATTGTATTGTGGTATTTTGTATCGTCCAATAATCCCCTCTGGTGTTTGCGCCATGTGGACAAACTTCCTCTAGGAGGTTACAGACATACCTTGAACCCCTGTGACCTTGTGGGAAAGTTTGGAGGATTAATATGACCATGGCGGTAATGGGGGAAGTGGGAATTGACGGCGAATCCCTCAAAAATAATTTGTGCCCAGCAGAACACAGCTTGTGATGTTGTGAGGTATGACTTCTAACAAAAGGTGTTTGTTCCTAAGTTTAATTTTAATAGTAATTGTAAAATGATAATTTCAATGTGTGACCCCAAGGGGACTCCAGGCGAAAAACATGAAGCTATGTGGATGTTTTGTGCATCATTGTGGTTTAAGTTTTTGTGTCGCCTGCTTTTAGCAGGAAGAGACAGGGATAGCCTTTTCCACTGTGGGCTGTGGCCGTAAGCAAAGGTTAACAATTGCTCATTTCTCTCATCATAACGCATTGACTGATTAACTTCATACTTGGTCAGAAGAACCACTGGCCCAAGGCTTATATGTGGGGGTAAACACGTGACCTTTGATGACCCCTGTGTTGTGTAAGTTTTTTCAGAACTTCGACCCCATTTTTGTGAAAATCTATATGTAAGATTTAGGTTTTCTCTTAGCAACGGACACGGTCATTACAACAGCTAATGGGTGCTGAATGCAACAAGCGTAGACTGGAGACGAACAAACAATACTTGAAGATATACTTATTTCCTGTGGCACATCAGAGGGGCTACAGCGCACCAAAGTTCTCAAGGGGGCGCACCACTAATTCATGCATACCCGTTTTATGTAATAACGCAAGTCGGCTAAAAATTGCAAGGCTTTATTGGCAAGATTCCCTACTTGCATTATCTTCTTCAAACGGGAGCTAACAATCGCTATGATAATCCACATGGACCGATCGAAATTGGATGTCAACATTGCATACCATGAGAAACAAAATCAGGTTTCATCGCGAACCCAAGATACGGCCGCGGACGTGCACTGGGTGGTCATTCCTAGATAATGAGTTGTGCGGGGTGGTAAATTTAGCTATCATCGCGTTTCTAATGTGAAAAATACGTGAAAAGTAATGGTCAACACCATGCAAAGCAATTTTCTAAAATCTTCAGAAAAGAGCTTTATTTTGAACCAAACACGACCCTCAAAGTATTTGCAGGGAGCTCGGGAGTTGTGTAACCGGAACCCGTAGAAAAATGCGTGTGTTCCTATGTGAGAGCCACTATGGTGCACTC
>JAMKCH010024116.1:0-52283 GCA_023653785.1 Ophioderma brevispina | reverse complement strand
AGTATTTAAAAAGCATTGGTGGGAAATCAAGTATACACTTCTTGACAGAGGATTCAACATCCGTTCAACTAGTAATGACACCAAGTCACTGTTATGCAAATACGCAAAAGTGCACAAATTTCTAATAAGAGTAGAATAATGACGTACTTGCACGGTCGGCACCTTGACATGTTTGCAGATGTTGGTATTATACCCTTTCCTTAATTTTCGTTAAAAATGATCAAAATTCAGCATCCGTCAATATGTAATACACCCGACGATTATAATCATAATTAAAGTTATATAATTGTGCCAATTCAGGAGCTGAAGCTTGCTTTGGCAGGAAAAACATCACCTTATAAAGTGACAGTAACGAGTGAGTCAACTATACACTTTTAAAATTATGTTTGTGTCGTAAATGTAGCAATTATATGGCATTTTTTTTCAAAAAGAAAATAAAATATTTAGATATTTATATACAAAATGAGTTATCTGCATTTATTTTGGCCACAAGTCAAACAAAATAGTGAATATCCCTCCTAATCAAGTCTCAATACGTATTTGTGGTACGATCACTACAGGCACAGTGTTTGTAACGGCTGTGGTGGTAAGTACCCCCGTATCTAGACCTGTAACAAACTATAGAGCTCAGCGATATTTTATAAAATAAAGTATGCTTTATGACCATATTCAGCATAGTATAAAAAAATTGCATTAACATTAGTACAAAAACAGCCCCAATTTAGGTCTGCTTAAGTGGCTCCCAAAATGACCGCAGTCTTTTGAGAGCTCCCAAAATGACCGCCGGTATTATGAGAAGACTCACAAAATCTACTGCTCCTGTGTTATAACATATCCAGAAATCTACTAGAGTTGAAAAGTTACATAAGATTTAGCCTTTTTATAGTTATGGAGATTAACGCACACTCTTTTCTTGTCTCGGGGGTCTGGGGCGGCCCCAGCCGCTTGCTTTTCTATTTTACCCCTCTTGGAAAATCTGCACTGTTGTGAGTAGGTTTTATCCTCTAATTGCAAGTTCATTAGCACCACCTAAAACATATAAACATTTTATTTGTAGTATTTATTTTTGGGGCGGTAACTTTCTAATGGAAGAGTAAGTTTGCGTTTACTGATGGCCTTCTGACATTCTCATTGCCGGTGTATAATATACATTTCAGACATCCGAACGGTTGATGTTGAAAAGTGTCCGAAGAATTGAGGCACGCTTACAACAGATCACGTTGTAAAGTTACCCCAATATCCAGGGGATGCGGCCAACAGTTCCGGTAGATCAATATTCATACGCTTTGTTAATCTCCTGTAAAGGCATGCAAAAATGGGCACGTGCAGGCCTATTTGGACTCCTACAAGGATATTTTTAAAAAGGTTACCAGAAGATGTGGAGGATAAACCAACCCGTGTGCTCTTAACCGGAGAAGTAGGATGCGGAAAGTCCACCCTTGATATCAAAGATGACTTTGACTGGACAAAGCAAGCAGAAGATTTTCCCATTGAAAGATGGGAAGCTACTTTTTGTCCTCGACTTCTGCAAAATGAAGCATATTAGTCTGAGATGCGATTGTGGAGCAGCTTTTACCAATGACCAATGATAACATCCAAAGCAGCTGAAAGATTACATCCAAGAACATCCGTTAGAGGTGCTGTTCATATTCGAAGGATATGACCAGATAGATCTACAAAATCGCGAAAAAACAGTTTGGAACTATTGAGATGAAGTAATTCAACGTGTTTTGTTTATGGGCACTGCGCGTCCAGAAGCTGCAAGCAACTCGATGGAATAGGCACTTACAAACGCTTTGAAGTCATGGGATTCTCAGACAAGGCAATTTGTGTGCGAAAAACTTACGGGAATAGAAAGGTTTCCTTGGCCAATGCTAGGGAACTTAAACACAGCTTAAATAAATTCTGAGATCAAAAGACTTGCTTCCCGGAATAGCTTCACACCCGATTATGCTGTTATGTTGGTCCGTTCTATAGAAGTATAAGGGGCGTTAGAGATAGTACTGACCAGTCTACTTTGACTGAGTTTTACAATGCTTGTTATGTACAGGTGCAAACGCGCAAACTTTAAAGCTACTGCTCCAATCAGGCGTGGCATATTTTTATTTGAGTGGTCACTAGTTTTTGAATCAATTTTAAGATACAAGAGGAAAGGCTGACGAGAATAGTGACAAGCTTAGGAACACCTGACTTTCGTGGATTACGACCGCCATTCAAAAGAACAGAGTTTGGACCTGACGAGCTGAGATGTGTTCCCTATTCTGAAGACAGGAAAGAAGCATTCAGGATGGGTGTACTGACTAGTTCGCAACCAGCTGATTCTACTTTAGAAAGAAATAAATTCACTGCATATGACAATCGGAGGAGTCTTCCATGTCTTCAAAAAAAACTAAAGGAGATGTCAAGGGGTCATGGCATCTTACATTCCATCAATGCAGCAGAAGTGCGCTGGAGAATATTGGCACAGCCAGACAACGGAATCAACGGACATAATTTCTACTTCTTGGTGATTGGTGAGGGTGCTCTTACAAAGAATTCATGCTCGATGTGCTTGCAGTGCCATGGCGAAGTGCACGCTAATCGTCGAAAGGTTGGTAGACATTGGTCCAGAAGTTCAGAAAAGCATGCCAAAATTTAACAGCAAGGACTTGGATGTTAGTGAATCCAGGAATATCCAAGACTTTATTATCCTTTGTCTGAAGTGCAATTATGAGAGTAAAGCACGCGGAAAGTTCAACAAACCGCTTTCAAAGCTCATTAACCACCAACTCCATTTCCTTGGCATATCACCTTACACATTGGTGGCTGTCAGACATTACCTAAGGTATTTGGACGAACAGGACACTGTAACAAAGATAAGTATCACCCCAATTCCACTCGAAGGTATCTACTTCTCTGTCAATTCTGGACCCAGAGCTAGAGTATTTCAGGAGTACAAAATGAGCTTGATGGATCAAGAAGACCCTGCATGCAAAGAAAGAAGCAATATAGACGAAATGTGTTACCATCACACTTGGAAGTTCTTCAGAGACTGGCCATCTGGCGGTGAAGCTAACCTTGAGCCACTTTGTGACGGTCTACTCGAATGCAGAGGTAATCATTTGATGTTCATGGACCTATCCGAGGTTCCGCTCGAAAGGCAGATTGGAAAGATTCTTAAATTGATTGACGCTGATGCTTTACAGCACCTAGAGGAACTAAGACTTCATGACGTAAAACTGCGAGAATCCGACGTTAAGAACTGGTAGTTCTAAAGAAACTCAGAAATCTCCGCGTCCTTGATGTCTCTAAGAACAAAACAGGATCGGACTTACCTACGGTTATAGAAAGCATATCTGCATTGCCATTGCGCGTCATCAATCTTGCAGACATGCAAGCATCAGCAAGTATCATGTCACACATTACAACAAAGATATCCCGGTTTGGAAAATTAGAGGAGCTTAGGCTAAACGGCAACGAAATGGACGAACGAAGTGCAGAGGATCTGCGACTCATGTTGCAAGAAATGCGAGACCTTAAAGTTCTGGCAATTTCAGTAGAAACCCAGAACAAAGATACACATAGGAAGCTCATAACAGCTTTAGGTGAGCTTCGGCACTTGCAAGAGCTGCAAATTCATCGCACAGACCATCCAGAAGATTCCATAAGAAGCATTACAATGATAATGGGTCGCGCGTTATCACAGCTGAAGGTCCTGTTCATGAATGCCAAGAAAGATACTGATATAACAACACAAACTTGGAGTGATTTCATGGAGCAGATGGAATCCAAGCAAGATATGCACACCTTTACTATGTCAGGCTTCAAGCTACAACCAGATGACCTCCAGAAACTAGTTAACCACTGCAAAGACAGAGGATTTTTGTATCTTAGGTAAGTACAGACGTGGACAAACCACAGTATAATTGACTGTATTTTGAAAAAATAATTAAAAAACCTCACACAAGGTAGACGCTATTTCTGTGTCGTCTGCGTGTAGATCGACACCTAACGATTACTTCGGCAGTAGGTGTGCGAGTCTGTGTGCCTGTATGCGAAAATGGAAAAGTTATTCAATAAATGCAAGGTTGGTCGGAGTTGATCGGGCAAAACAGTGGTGTCCCATTTTCTGTTGTTTATTTGTGGCTAGTCGAAGGATGTAGTTTTGGTCCGCCATTTTGATCAGTTGGCGCGATATATGCAACTAACCTTTTAAATAGCAGAATGCCTTCCACAAAGAGAATTAGGGTAATTTCATGTTAAAATGAAATTTTCCAAAAGCAATATTTTAATGTAACAATACACATCTAGGTACAACAATATCGGATGGGATATCAAATGAAAGGGTATATATGATGTATAATTTAAATGGTTTTTAGTAAGATTAAATTACATTTGCTATCAAATTATGTCAAAAGTGGTTATGTGAGGGGGCAAATTTCCATCCTTAAAGCATAGCTCTTTTTACCGCCAGTCGCACACAATATATGGGTGATCTAAAATGCTTCAATTGCAGTTATCTTTCTTTTGTAGTATAGCTGCAATACATTACCGCTGTACTCATTTGCTCCATCGAGGAGAAATGCTGGACAGGAAAAAGCCTAAATGTAGGTTGTCTTTTTGATGTAACGCGAGTCACGGTAACGGTTTTTTTTACAAACTTTACATTAGTTTACTCACAGATACAATGTTTATGTGATTTGATGTAATGGGTCTATAAGTGTAGAGAATGCGAATCAGACAGTACCTTGTTCACTTTATTTATATGACATTGAATATGCCAATTTTTATCAAAATGTAACGCGAATGACGCTTACAATTATTGTCACGCTAAGAAATCCTCAGAATTATTCTGGTTCAACGGGGCGCAACCACAGCACTTGGATTGTAACATCCCCCTAACACGAACAAACTTCTTCGTAACAATTACAAATGAAGAGCGCCGCTCATTACTCTCATTACTGAATGGTGACGTCATATTTGTGATACAGCTTGGGGGATTTCGGAAATTCTGCAATGTGTGTTCATGACGTTCAAGAGACTTCTTAGACCTCAGGTGGTAAAAATTATATGCGCAATGGTAATGGGAAAATCCGGGATGGTCTCGGCTATTGGAAGCTGAAAACAGAATTCAAATCAGACTTTCCGTTGGTGAATGTTGGTGTTGTTTTTGTGTTTTGTGTTAGTAAAGTTGCGCCATTAATCAATCCCAGATATTGGGGGTTGAAAAAGTACTCCTAAATAATCGTATATTATGCGCGATATAATGTGACTAGTGAGATGTACTATTTTGTGTCGGTGTCACTTGGTCAATTCTGAACACACTGTCTTATCTATGCAAGGTGACATGAACGTTTACTAAGCTGACATTGCAAATATGCATGGCTATTTTCCGGCAGTGGAACCAAGTTTGAATTGGGAAATGCAATGGAGTATTGGTTGCTGTCATCATTATATGCGAGGAACTGTGTTTTGACTCAGAAGGACCAGTTGCGGCGCGGTCAAGCATGGTTTGCATGACGCGTACAATGTACCCACAAAGATTTACTGCATTCAGTTGTGTGTATACTGCAACGCGGTTCATTTAAACTTAGGTCAGTCAGCCGTGGCTAGATCGAGAGCTATAGATAGCCGGGAGTTATTTGCATAAATAGGAATGTACTACACATGCGTGAAGTGCCGTCGGTGACCAGCACGGTGACTAGGAATCTTGTAACCGGCTTCAATACAGTAGGTTTGTTTGTGACCTAACACTCCCCAAGTAACTGGGTGCCAAAGCCGTAGAAAGAGGCATTGCCTTGCCCAACAGCAAAAAGAACGAAACAATATGGTTTTAGGGTTTTTCTCACCCGGATAATTATGTTCCTGACATGAACAAAATTATGTTCGAGTTATCCTTATTTGCACTTAATTTAACAAATAAATGACATTACAGTTTAGTTACAGCACAGGAAAACAGCAACACTGACGTATTCAACCAACCTAACGGCGAAATCGGAAGGACTCAAAGCCAAGAGTCCATTAACATAACCCATTCACTTAGCCGTGAACCAAATGCACGGCGAGACTCACGCACAGACAGAGTGAAAGAGAATATAGGTGTACTTTTTCACACATTTCTCAATATGTCCGTGAATGCTTCAAGCTCATACTTACTTGGGTAGTGTAAGTGGTACATGAAAGCGATGCTGTCAGAAGTTATACAAGGTTATTTTTCAGCTATTTAGCTGGTGATAGAACATTCACAGTATTTGCATCAAAAACGTGGGAAAAATAAGGTTCCTATATATATAGTAGACAAATCTTCACCTACTGCTCAGGTTAAAAAATCTCAAAAAACTATGTTTCCATAATCGGTTTTTCAGTTTGTCTATAATGCACGTTTCTAATGTATTTTTAAAATGTAGTATTACGGTTATATTTTGTAAGCGCTCTGAGCCTTTTCGAAATGGCGCAATGTCATTGTATTGTATTTTAAGATGCGTAGAGGTTGTCAAATTTCGGTTTAAAAACCGTTATCAAAATTAATTATAATTATATGTAGTTTTCTTTTTTTTTTTTTTATGGGGAAATTCTTGCAAATTTACCTGCTAACAATATTCGCCAACGTTTATTTGGTCAAGCCGGGAATAGTATTTTAACGCGTTGCCTTACGCAGCACTTAATAACGAGTTGCTTTTCACGTTTCTGATTGGTTGGCTAAGCAACACGTTGTTTTTTGAAAGCAAAGCGTATGTGCCAATACTAGGACCCTTTGGCGAGTGACTCTCTGAAGCCAACGCGTGCTTTTTAACTTTTCTGATGGTTGGCTAGCAACTCGTTGAAAAACCACGTGTTGCTTTGGAAAGCAATACGATATGAACCTTATGGCTTGCCATAAGGTCATCGTTTGTAGTCTTGAATGTAGATTAATCTCTTAATAGTCTTTCAATAAGATAAATTTTTTTGATCATACCTTACAGGACCGCATGATGTCTTAGAGAGTAGTGTTGCTGTCTTACGAAGTAGGAATACTGTCTTCCGAAAAAAACTCTGCAGTTATAGGTCACAAAGGCGGTGCGATATTATCGAAAGACACCGATGCTAGCATCAAAATTCCAGAGGGGGCTCTTCTGAAGGGATTCAGAAGGAAATCACGGTACTCTACACTGGGAAAATCAGTCTGAATTACTACAAGGTCACAACTTTCAAATTGGGCCCGGGACAATGGAATGTCAACAGGCGGTTAGAGTTCTACACCTGTAACAGATTAGTCTGCGCCAATCGGCTACCAATATCACAGAAAAGCATATCAAGATTTTTGCCAAAACAGATGTATCAGGTTCGTCCAAATGTTTGCATGTTTTTCTTTAATTTCCAGGATAATTATAAAATCGAATTGACCATGGACATGTCTGCCTATGGCGCGCCAACTTGCTTTAGCTTAAAATCGCATTAATTTAAAATTGCATTAAACATGTTACAAGCAAAACTCGTTGAAATATTTTTACCCATTGCTTCAGGCCAGATATCGACGACAATCTCGACAGTCTGTATGAAGTTGGGTTGAATGAAGGAGAATTTGTCATGCAATCGACTTGTAGAATGACGACTTTGGTTTCTGTATTGGTCGATTTTACTTGGATCTTTATATATCATAATAAGTCTAGATTTAGTGTTCGTTCTGTATTGCAGGGGTTCCCAATTGAGGTTGACTAATTAATGCGGAAAACACGGTTTCCTGTCATAGGGTCTCTTACAAAACGGGCTTGGTCTCCTTTGGAGTGTTCAATCTTGTGTTATTTGGGTCTTATGATGATGAATACCCCCACGTATCATTAGTCGACATGAGGTGAATGCTGATTGGATAATGTCCCAATTAATATTTCCGATTACCACGTACAAGGATGTCGCTCATGTGCTATGGAAACAAAACCATAGTATTTTCCGTATTGCGTTGTGAAACAGGGTAAACTAATAGTATGCAATTATTCAACCTGGGTCGCACATAAGATGCCAACTCCAGTCCTTGGAGATTTTACTCCAAGTTTAGAGCGCAACATCCACATCTGCAAGTGGGATGTTATCCATCTGGTACGTGGGTTTCAACTGGTTTGTACTATGCGGTGACAATCATCGAATAGCAAGGGAATTGGCCCGATACGATTTAAGTTTTAAGTAAAGTTTTTTCATCTTGATTGAATGGCATCACCCAAAACCTTATCTGTAAAGTTTCGCGCCGATAATTTCAAAACGTTTGAATGTTGAGAGTAAAAAACATGATTTTGTAACCCCACCACCCGAGTAAGGTGTAAAATTAATATTGGTCGACCAAAATGTGGGCACATTTTAGCTCATTAAATCCACACCAAACATCCTTTAGCCCTAAGATTTCACAGGGCACTAGGAGAAATTGTAGCTTTTTGATTACCAAAATGGTTGACACTTCTGGTAAAATAGGTGGTCCCTGAGGACGAGGCTATAGCGATTGGACCATGGGACTAAAGCTCATCTGCCATCTTTTCTCCCAAGAGTAATGTGTGATTGCCTTTTGAAGCAGGGATTTGGTTCTCGCCAGGTTTTTTTAATCTCTATATAGAGATGCGAATATTGCAAAAACAGGCGAACTTTTAAAGTGATGCCAGTTGGGCATTTATGTAGATGCGAAATAGCAATGGTCCTAGGACGGCCTGGGTAAACGTGAGTCCGCTTTTTAGCTTCGGAGAAAAAAAAAGCCCCTTCTAGGTCACCACGTGTTGACGCTAGCCATACATTGGAAAGCTTAAACAGCAGACATTGATGAGGGCACTGTATCAAAGGCCTGATGATTTAGGTCAACAAGGCGCTTTGAATCTACAATTGGCGGAGATCATCTCCCAGTCCAGCCAACGCTGAGTATCGACAAGAAAGACATTGCCGAAACCATGAGTTGTCATAATGGATGTGGTGTGTGTCAAGAGGATCCAATATGTGATGGTGGATTATTGTGTGCTCAAGAAGTTTACAATGTGATTGGGACAGTTGCGGTAATTTGATGGGGGTTTGCTCTGTCACCTTTTTTTAAACACGGATTAGTTACTTTGTATAACCCGTCATCTGGCAACGAACCAGTGGCAGAGATTGTTGAAAGTTTTTTCTGTGAGCACAGGAAGCGGCACTGGTAGCACTATTCACGCAAAGACGGACCTGGATGCATCCGGTCCATCAGCTTTATGCGGTTTGATATCCTTTAACGCTAGCTTTCAACACAAGGGAACTTAACGTAGATTGTCAGCAAGCTGGAACCTGATTTTATATTTGCGATGGGATTTGATTTGATCCCAAAAACAATGTGACGCGCGTACCCGCTGAACTCTTGAAAACGGGTTACAGAGAGAAAAAACATCATTACATAAATTTAGGTAAAATTACTTAAGGTAAAATTTTACTTAATTTAGGTCCACCATTTTTGCTTAACTATTATGGAGTTCCATTTTTACATAGCGCTGGTATTTTTACGATCATTTTTCCTCGGTGATGTACCGGGAATATCAATGCCTCCCAGGGGTTTAGGTTTTTCTTTAAAGAATTAAATGGGGACCGAAGAAACCAGTTTTTAACTGCAATTTCCTTACATTTAACATGATATTATTATACAGGACAACGAGAAACAGATGGCATGCCTTCTAAAAATGGAAACGATGAGCAGGAATTCAGAGGCAATCTTTTCAGTCGGCAGGGACAGGAAATGTCGTCAAAATTCATGGTGAATCATTTCAGCCTGTATACAGCAATCTAGCGTTTTTCTTCGGGGAATTCCTACCAGTCGGATTGGAATTGCTGTCATACTAAATCCGACCCGAATACTCAGAACAACCACAGAAGCATTCCTTAAGGATAGTGTCGTTAGAGAGGATCAGCGCCAGGGTTAAGATCAGTGAAGTTCAGTTTAGGGCATCAATTTTTTGAGATTTACTCCGATTCCAGAAAGATGCATCTTTGGTGTAGTTAAAAAAACAACCCAAAAAGAAATACTAGGTGTGATTGGTATTGGATTTAATCCTATTATAAACCAGATGGGAATTTTCAGGTGTTTACGTTATGAAATAGAAAATTAAGTAAATTTAGTTGAAATTTGAGACACATACGACGTAGAGGGACTAGGACAAATATTAGATCCCAACAAAATAGGTACAGATGTCCCAAGGCTGGTTCTCGAACCAGAAGCTTCGCCGTTTGCGCGCATAGCTATAAGAAAGGGCACACCAGAGTAGACAAACGTACAATTTATGAATTAGATGGTGCAGCTTGGGCTGTAGTCAATTACTCAATCACCTTACTATGCCATACACCAACCTACGGACCTGACACCACCTCGACCCATCTATGATATTACTAAAACATAGCGCAACAACCCTCCCCCTATACTCTAACCAGCTATCCGACTAGACCAGACTGATTTCCCCATTCCACACTTACCCTGTACCAACCCACCCCGACACGACCATAAAATGTTTAAAAATCAACACTGCAGGTTCCATTTCAAGTCATGCCGGGAATTTGCCATATCTGATGTATCTGTATCGTATTCGTCCATTCAGTGATGACGATGTCCATGAAAGATAAAGAGGTCAAAGGTAAAAAATCTAACAGAATGCAAGTGTCATGACTTGCCTATTGGTTTGGTTTACAGTGAGGGAAAAGTGGCGACGATCCACTCTCTCCGGTCCAGGCAAATCTAAATTTGCAACGTATAATGTAGTGTGTACAAATGGTTGACATTTGGTTGAACTCTACTGATATAAGCCAAAGAACTCTTGAATAAAGCTTTTTAGATAGCGAAAAGTTCATAATGTGGAACTAAATGGGTCAAAAAATGACTAAAATATACTTTTCAGTTATTATACAGATTCAACAAATATTGTGTATGCGTTGCAGGTGCTTGTATTTTTGGCCACTAAACATTAGTGTCCCGAACATAGTTGTTGCGAAACAATTTCCAAGTGTTTTCTAGAGTAATGCAATCAACACTTAAGGGTATTTTATGGGAGAATAATGTCATATAAACAATAGCTGTTTATTCAAAGTTCCAGCTTTGGCTGCAAGTACATTTATAGAGTAAAACAACTGGGTCCAAACAGCTGGTATATAATACATATACGTTTGTAAAATTTAGAGTGTATATCCAATTGCAAGAGGCAATTGCACGATTGGAGAAGATTACTGGATGCAATGGGACGGCCTAAAATAAACGTTCTGCTGTGTTATTCCCAACAAGGGTCCACATCCCTACTCAGATGGAATAGAGCCTAAAAGGATATAAAGGAACGGGTTCAGCATTTTGGTGGCGTTACACCGGCTACTGAATCATGGGGATCACTCGAGCACCAACCATCAACCGTTGTATTTCCACACGCGGGTCGATGTTGTTGTTTTCAGTGTCACTCCTCATCTCACTCATGGCTCGGTGCTTCTAACTCGCATATGTATATATATATATATATAATATATATATATATATAATAATATATATTATATCTATTATTATATATATATATCTATATTTATATATAATGAGATAACTGGTGTAGTTTCCAAAACCCATACGAGACCTATTCCGGTTGAAAAAGTATATACGTAAGAAATTATACGAAAGATGGAGGTAGCAAATCCTGGACATTTTATTTAGCTTTCGAACTTAACGTGTTCTTCTATAAAAATCAAAATACAAAACACACCAATTGCAACGATAAACTAATTATTAAAATAATTATTCAAAGTTGTTTAAAAAGATCATTTGGTCGTAAAAGACCTTTCCCCCGAAAAAATAATCACATTAATTTTTTTTATTATTATACAAAGTTAAAAATCCAATGTACTTTGATTTCAACTAAGAAAAAAAGTGCATTATATTGGAATCGAACCAGGCCCAACTTTTTTATTTTCAAAATATTATAGGACGCTTGCACGGCAGGGTCAATAGGTTATCTTGGCCAGACCTGCCTCCATATCAGAACACCCCAAGCATGCAGATAATACAACGGATCACCTGCAGAAATAACATGAAATGTTTCAGGTGAACCAGTGCTCGTATGTATCTCCTCATGCTTGGTTGATCTGTGAGGGCAACAAACATCCTTCAACATCATTTGCTCGGTTGCAGGGCCCTATTGAGGACCATTAAAATTTGCGGTCGGCTTCACGAGATATTTTACAATATTGAAACGATGTTGAAGTGCACAAAAGTCGTCATGTATATGAAAATATATACACATACCCAAGTTTGTTGTAATGGGTCATCATTGCTGGCTCCTCCATGGTGGCAGGCATACGTAGTATGCTGTGAAGGACTGGTTGCGTCTCTGGCCAGAAGGGCATTGATTTGAACAAGAATGTATGTGTATAGTAAATATATTATACTCCATCTGCAGACAGTACCGTTTCGAACTTTGTTGTTCTCATCAGTGCAGCACATAGCTAAATGGCAATCCCACAAATTAAGTGAATCAATGACCCGTTAGCCACTGACCCCCCCCCATCACGGGCACGGCCGCCATTGTTTATGAATACCAGAGTCCTCAAACTCAATGAGCTGAGCTAAGAAAATGCAAAAGTACTTAACGATGAAGGTAAGACCCTAGTCCTAGTGCATTCGACAGGTAATCGCACGCGACCGCATGGGTCCGTGCAGTACAAAATAAACCGGTGCTTGAATGTTTCTTTAGGATGTTTACAGGGATAGCTGGCTATCAATCAGAAGATTTTTATTTGGTGTTCAACTAAATGTCAGTTTTGCATAAAGACCTAAATACTTCTCTTTTGGCCCTTTTTTGCCATACAATGCGGAGAGACCAGAGACGTTATACCTTATTCTAGCAAAGAACAGTTTCAACACACTCCATTTCAGTTTGTATCGATTTCTTCATGACAAAAACATATCAGTTTGAATAAAACGTTCTATTTTGTAACATACTTAATAAGTAAAAATATCTTCAGTAAATTAAATTACCATTGTTCATCATTAAAAGAGTCAGTTCATTGAAAATCATTTCATATCAATGTCCCAGTTCATGAACATAATGAATTTGGGCTCCAGAGATTTTTGTTTTATACAATCTTTAGAGGTCAATATTTTGCACAAATACAGTAATAATCAGCGTCCATAAATTGCGAAAGAATTAAGCTGATTTTTGTAGTAAAATTGGCAATTCCAAACTTACACTTCCAATTGCAACTCTTTTTCCATAATAAAAAACCTTCTATATATTGGGTTGCACTACTCACTTTGGCTCCTACGCCAAGTTTCGCGTTGTAGGTAAAACCATGAAATTCTTGCTGATCCAAAGTCAACAGGTAGTCTACCAGAAACCAAGCTCAATTTGACTTTCTTATTTGGAAATTGACCATTTTTTTCCTCACTCAGCATCTTGCTTTTTTTTGTAATCTCCGGGAAATTAATTTAATAATCCAGCAATTATTCTCCCAGCTCTATTGTTGCAACCTTTTGTGTTTTAAAAATGTTTTAACTCAAATCACTGCCGAAGATCATTGTACGCTATGTAAACGATGCATCTTTGTTTTGGGCCTCAAACGGCCCAACAGGATTTTTAAGTCTCCTTCTCCGCAAAATAGACATAACTTCTTTCCTCCAAAGTCCCAAATGACAATCAAATACAAACGGTTTTTTTTTAATCGTTTTTTCTGTTTATCCCTTTTTACAACCAAAGCCACCTTTGAGCAAAAATAATTCCTAAATATTTTAATTATTTTTTATTTCCTAAATGTAGGGTTACTCACACTGTATTGCTGTCTATGTGCGATTTTCACTGAATAACTATAAGTCCCTTTCCATATCAATCACATTGTACTTTATAAATTACCGACGTCGTAATGAAACTTTTTTCCCCCTGACAGTAGCGGCGTATTATTCTATTCAGTAATGTTTCATTTTAGTTTTTAGACACTTTTAAAGTGACAGATTTTTAGTATTTTGAATTTTACAAAGTAACTATCCTAGGTTTTACCTTTCTTTTCAGTTGCTTTTACATCTACAAAAATGTTAGGTCAAATTAAAATGACATGACTACCTATAACTTTAAACATAACCCAATTCTCTTGAAACAGTCTCTAAGAGCTAGAGAGTCGGTCTCCTTGTGGAAAGAAAGACTTGGCCATCAACCATTAGCATCTTCTTTGGTATTGAAACTTGTGAGAATCTTCCACCTGGAGTTGACTCCATGGGCTGAATGCATGCCTCAAATTTGAGAAAACCAGAAATTGGCCGATCTAGGTTTCCTTGCAGAAGTGAGTGCTAACCTGGAAGCAGATCAGACCTACCTGTTGTTGTGGAACGCACCACAGACCACTGGAAGACATCTCTTGGTCTGCCCACTGCTGAAGCAACAATGCACACACTGAGGACCTTAGCGGAATTCAGTGAACCGCAGCCGACTTTGTATCCATCTCTGGCGCTGGATCCATATTTGAGAACACATGTTTGACACGATAAGAAGAAGCGCATACGCGCATTTTTCCTCAGAAGATATCATATTCTTCTGAAAATTGAAAACATTTTTAATAAATACGCTCATTTTTCGAACCATTTGTTCTCCTAATTCAGATGAGCATTTCTAAAAGTAGACATATTCTGGCAAGTTGTGCTGCAGGGGAAACTGTTTCCAATAAAAGTAAATGGACAAGAATTTGAAGTTCCGTAGTGCAAGAACACGCACATTGGGAGAGGAGCAATGGGATCCAGAAGGTCGTAGAAAAGGTCTTAGACAACCGCTTTCACATAAACATTTACTTCATAAAAACAATTTTGATAATCGATAATCACCTTTCTAAAAATGTTCTAACCACGTTGGTTTCAAGGATATGCAAACAATAATCTGCTGGCTTTTATATATAGATCAGCGGCTAAGAAGATTGTGTTTCGTTGTTCAAAGACAAAAAGTACAATACAAACAATATGTGAGCTTTTTATTTTATTCATGCTTACAAATAAACAAGCGCTTACAAATAAACATCTTCTGCCGTCTCGGATTACGTGGCGTATACGTATGATGAGGACTACTGTACATCAGGTAACTATGACGTGCAAACGTCGAGCAAAACCGAACAAAGCACTGCCCGACGGGGAAATAGCACTGCAGATGCACGACTTGTTAAGGCCCCAGGAAATGCAAAAAGTATTGTGTGGTTGGTGTCCAGTCTACAGGAGGGGCAAGAAAGCATTCCATATTTGGGTTGGTGAGACATCATCCCTCACTGACTATTGGTGGTTTCAGAGGGTCATACAAACTTCCAGGCGACTGGTGTGAATCTATATTCATGGCACTGACTGACAATCATAGTTTTCAACTAATGATGTTCACTTGGTAGTGTATTCTTTTTTGTGGCCCTGTTTTATTGGAATGGAATGCCCCGTAAGATTTGGCTAGGTTTTAGATCTCATTTCCTGGGACCTTTAATGAGTCAGTGTTCAGTTGCAACACGCCAATAGAATGGTGGTCTAAGGAACATGGATTTTAGGGAGTTACATCATCACACCTTATTTACCTTTTCAAAAAGTAACGAATAAAAACACTCACGAATTGGGAACTGTCTTAATCTAGTATTGTTGTCCCGCTAGATCATTCTGTGGGTTAGACCAGAAACTATTATTACCAGGTTCCCGTCTGATTTCTTGGTACCCATTTTTTCTCTCTAAAACGTCTACGTTTCAGGAACGTAGTTCACGCCGTCGTTTCACCAGGTTAGAACTGGTATGAAATCGCATAACAGACGCTGGAACCACCTCGACCATTGCAAACAGAACGGGCCAAACAGACGGGCCAAACAAATGGGCCAAACGCTGACCCCCTAATGACGGCATAAAGCCAAACATACGGACCGTAATATGGACGGGCCAGACTGCCAAACAGACGGACCTAATGTACGGGCAGAATGCAAACATCACGGGGCAAAAACGAACGGCAAAACAGACGGGCAGGCAAAACCACTCAACAGTCACCAGGCGAAATTCCTCCAAAGCATCACCATACAGACGAAATAGAAAAAAAATGGAAAAACCCTAAAGCACCATACGGTAAATAAACACCATCATAAAGTTGACAAACCTTAGTAATTGCTTGATCCCGTACTTTCTATTCAATCCTGCAACTACCAGCAAAACGATGGGTTAGTCGGTGGTGCACATAACAGTCGGAGAAGAAGTTTTGTTTAATTACTTACTTCATGATTCAGCATGCCACATGCAGGGGCTATATGGTTCTTGTTTTTTTTTTTTTAATGCCACATTTTTTTGCTTTTACTGTTTTAATTTCCATTACATGCAAAAAGAAAAAACCCTGGGCCTCATGGAAATAAGCCTGTACATGGCTTTATGGATTATTCTTTTTTTTACAATTTTTTGTTTGTTCGAATTTTAAATCAATAGTCAATAACTAAAAAAATGGGTGCTTTTTAGTGCTAAACCACAGGTCAATGCCCTTTACAGATACAAAACTATACGTAATTATGACTTGTAATCATCTTATCTTTGTAACAAATTGTTTTGGGAAATTTGTATCATTTTGTAAAGAAAACATTAATAAAATCACCACCATATTTGTATTCCCGTGTCATTTGACTCTCGATCTCGAATTTCACTCTCTGATCTCGAGTTTCACTCTCGATCGTATTTTATAAACCAATGACTTATATTTTACACCTTAAAAAAGCGCTGTATGTGAAGGGAAACGGGTCTATTCAGTTAAGTTGTACTCATCAGTCAAGTGATTTGGCGACTAAGGTAAGAGAAAAGTTCAGAGGGGTACACCAGATTTTCATTGGGACAAAAGGAGGTGACGAGCCCAATTTAATTTGGTTGGGGGGGCGCATAGTCCGCATCTCACACTTTAAAGGTGGTACAAGGAATACTGTTAATACATTTATTAGTCTTGACACTCAGTTTTTATTTTTTTTTTGTTGGGGAGTGGTAAGGATTTTGGAATGAGGCTCTCATTCACCCCCCGTTATTCAGTTAACGACACACGCGCGTATTTTGGTTTTGGGCCTAAGAGTAGACCTATATTAACACTTGCACCTTGGTGAAACAAACAACACGCCGTTTTCAATTGAGTTCAGTTGTTTATTTTCATTTGTCTAATTAACCAGCCATCATGTATACAAGTGAAATTCGCGGTAATTGCTATCATTGCAGAATGAACATTTTTTCATCTCAACTTTTGTTCCCCAAATTAATCATGATGCGGAGCTGGAACTGCTGGACACATGTGACCTAGTTCCGCAAACTATTGAGGCAGAATGCATTTTGTATTCAATTTGAGTAAACTCCAACTATACTGAACAATTAGTGAAGATAGGGCAATAAGAAATTTTGTATTGCTCAAAGGTATAATAAGAAATTTGTTTTGTGTACTAGTATCCCCCCCGAATTTAATTTCTTTCAACTATTGGCAAACCAAGGATTAAAAACAAATCATACTGAACGCAATACTTTTTCCATCGTGGGTCGTGGTGGGTCTACAGTAGTTAATACAAGTTGCACTATACATGTACCTGACAATATTAAAGTTAAATACATAAAATATGAAAATATATGCAATAACTTGGAAAAAAATGACTATGACGAGCCAATAGTTTTCTTCACCATAACACACTTTGTTCAAATCTAGATTCTCCATTAGCCCTGGGACTAGCACACATTTGTACACATCTCAATTACAAAAGGGTTTGAGTGATTTAATATGTTGACAGGCTGACAGTAACCCCTGAACCGTGATTCTTAAAGGTGCCGCAGAGTGTGCTTAAGAGAGGGGCACAACAAAGTTTGTACAGGGGTCCAATTTGTAAATTGATCCACTCATGTTTTGAAAAGCACACCATTTTATGTGTCTAACCATAAGGATTAGAAACGGTATAGTTTTGGTAATATTCCACAGCCAAAGTTCATGAGTTTAGCGAAAAACAGCAAAAAATGCATAATAAGGGGGGTCCAATTTCAGTTTGTAAAGGGGGTCAAATTTTAAAAGTTCCTACTCCTGTTGGATAAAAATTGTGCAAATTATTGGTGGAGTTCATAGGAGTAAAATAAGGAATAGTTTTGACTGTCTTAAATTCTTAGTTTCCCGATGTAGGGGGACAGAAGGTCAACGTCCATGTCATTCAATGGGGCTTGTCTTGTTACACCCCTACTTTCTTAAGCAAGCATTTGAGACACTCAAACCTTCCTTAATTTTATCCCATGATCTCCACCAATAATTTGCACCATTTTTTATCAAATCGAGCACTTTTACTTTTACCCTGACACTGAAATTGACCCGTTTTATGATTTTTTGCTGTTTTTAGCCTATACTCTGAAACTTTAGGCTGTACTTACCCAAACTATACCTTTTCTGAATCCTTATGGTTAGCACTACATGGTGTGCTTTGTTCAACATGATTGGATCATTTACACATTTGACCCCTTTACAACTTTGTTTTTGGCCCCCTCTCCTTAACACACTTGCGGCACTTGAAGAATCACGTTTCATGGGTTTCCGGTCAGTCTGTCAACTTATTTTATCACTCAAACCTTTTGTACTTGAGAGTGTTACAAATGTGTGCTAGCTCCTGCGTTATGGTTTCAGGAATCAATCGTGAAACAACTTTGCTAAACATATTTTTCAAAAAAAACACCTCATCCTGAAATAATTGTACATATACACTTAGATTTGCTGTGGATAGACCGATGCGCCGATATACTTCCAGTTTTGGTCACATTCACCCCAAAGACCCACATTTTTTTCTTATTCGTGAGTTCACGTATGATAGTGCGTCTGTTTCGTAAATAGTCGCGTTCATTGGCCAAACAGCCGCGTCCATTGGGCCAAACAAGACGCGTTTGGTCTATTTGTCCATGTTTTAAAGGTTTGTATTATAATTTGTAAGTTTCCATTATACGTCCTGAGTCAGGGAAAAGTATTTTTTTATTCACACCTTCCGCGAAATTACAGATTAGAGAATATAATTAATTTAAATATACTAGTGAAGAGCAAGGTTGACATATGTCCTATTCACTATAGAAGGCATATTAGCTGTCCTACTGTTTTTTTTTATCTGTGACTAATGAAACCTCGGGGAACATAGAATACCCATGCGTTCAATTAGCCCGGACTGGACGAGCAAGGACTGAGATATGTTTTTTTTTAATTTATATGCCTTTTATTATATATGTATTTCTATTTCGCTGATTTAGTAGGAACTAGGAAAAATTCCACTAATTGTTTACAAAGTCTCATTTAAAAAAACACTTACCTTACAGACCTTTTATCCTCCCCCCTGCCTGGAAAGCAGGGGAATATTGGTAGGGTGGCGCAATGTACGAGTATGTATCTGTATGTATATTTTGTGTGTTCCAGTTTGATTAGGTTTTTCGTTTTTCTCTTTTTTTTGCGTCTCCTTCGAAAACTTTCAAGTCCGATTTAAACCAGACTTGTGGGTTAAAGGCTGACTCCAGAGTTATTGAAATATATCATTTGTGTATTTATTAAAATAATCACTATAACTACAGGTAGTCACATAAAATGCTCAGTTCCAAAGTGTGACATGAATCGGATTTATTTCGTTTTTGATGCAGTAAACAGTTTTGTACAGTGAGATGGCATAGGATACTTTGTATAACAACCAATTCATTCCCCGGAATCCGGAAATTTGTTTTATAACAAAGTGTGATTTTCATTATGTAAGTACTCGATTAATACTGAGCTATTCACGCCTCGTGCCTTAAGTTCTGTGAGTGTTTCTCGCTATCCTGCACCTCGACCACCTTAAACGAAAAGCACCGTATAAAAATGTTAAGCTATAATCTTGTATTTTCCTGCTGCGTACTATTATTTTAATCAACATAACTTTTCATCATTTCAACTGCAACTATCACTATCATCCTTAGAAACATTGCTTATATTGTGTTTTAAATATTATGTCATTTGTTTTATTTACACATACAACCACTCTAAACGGCACTCTTTAGGCATAACTTTAACAACAATTACGTTACGTAATTAATTTTACAATCCATCTCATGACATTGACAAATATACAAAAATTCACACTAATGATACCAGACAGGCTGGTTAATCTAATTTCACTCAAGAGAAACATTCCAAGTTTAATAGCATGGTGCAAATCTAACACATTTGTCTTTATAAAACAAAACTTATCTTAATTTTTTTAAACAAATCTTTCACATTCATATCTCTTTATATTTCATCCCCATCCTCTCATATTAATCGTGCCTTGCTCTTCTTTCTCTCTTTCCAATTTTCTTATCCTCCCAGTACTATACGACATGGTTTCAGATTCGCCCTAGTTTTACTCCAAAAGTGGTAAAAATGTGAAGGTGCTGTTACAGTGAAAACAAAACATGTTTTCCAGTTTAAAGATTTTGTGTAGAATCCAATCTGAGTCAAAAATGCAAAATGTTGGATGCTTTTCCGGGGTGCCGAGATCTCGGATATTTTGGACTTTACCATTGGACTTTATCTTTTAAATTAAATACAAGAAATTTTGTAAAAATAAAATAATCGGATTAAGAAAATAAAATTCAGTAAATGGTATTTGTTTTAATTTAAAATAATTCCTAATTGCATTATATCCATTGCCTAAATATTCGCGCATTAACATGCATGATTAGAGACATTTTACTTCACAACCGAAATTAAGAATGAATGCAACTATGTAAGTGCGGAATTTCCATTTACGGATTACGGAGACTTATTTAAAACAACAATAATTTATCCAAACCCCGCTAATGATGGTCAGCAGTCCAAACAATTCAACTAGCGTCTTCATTTTCGCCGCTTATTAGGCTCTAACAAGTCAATTAATTCCATTTTGGAATTCCCCCAAAAATATTAACATTGCGAGAAAAAACAAACGGATCACGCGGAAAAAGGAGTCTCACCTAATTACGGAACTTAGGAACGAATGCGCCTATTTGCGGCATCCTTTCAGATATTATTCCGAACTGTTCGCAAAAACTAATGATGTTCGGTCGGTCTATGGTTACGCTTGGTAAAAACCTTAACAAAAATAAGGCCACTGGATTGTCTTAGAGTTTATAAGAACTCGTTATTACGCTTTTGATGTGACATTTGACATGTCACGGTCATTTGCAATTCTGAGTACTTTCAATGGAAAACTTGCCATTTTGCATTCTCAACATGGAGACTTCGACTTTTAGAAAAGTTTCCACGGTAGTCTTCAAATCCTAGTCGCTTTTACTTGTATCTTACCATAACATTCTTAGAAATAAAAAAAAATTCCTCTAGATCTTTCTGTTTTTGTATATGAGAACCGTTGTCCAAAAAAATCGTGTTATTAAAACATAAAAGCATAAAGCGCTTGATAATAACATTGACGTTCGAGTGATTAAGAATATTTAGATTCGTAGTTTAAAAGTTCCTGTTTAACAAAGGAAATGTTCTCCCTATTAAAAAATGGTGAACAAATGCTACTCTACTATTATAGTCAACACCGATTCGTATAATTTGTTTGCCAAAAAGATACACTGAGAAAATTATGACTTCCCTGTTATCTACGTAAATGAACATTTAATTGTAACACCCGGGGCATTTTAATGTAGTTAATTTATCACTAATCAGGTATTTTAAAATTGAGTATACACTAAAAAAAATGTCATTCAGTACAAACTTTTAAATTTTACATTGTATCAAAATGGAACCATATTTACCATGTTTACGGGCATGTGTCTTATTTAGCAATAGTATACGCAAAGAAATTATTCAAGTTAGTCCAATTATAGGGGAAATAAAAAAGGAAAACACGAAAAAAAGAATGGTTTGAGGTCCTAGTGCCTTCTTGTTTTACATTGCATCCTTCATTTTTAATACATTAGCGTTTAATTCAATCTAGAAATTATATAATGTAGGGCCTATAATCCAGGCCGGGGACCCTACTTATGAAACTAAAGACTTAACACCAATACACGCTAGAACATTTGATTCCATCATGTTTTTCTTCCAAAATAATATATTGCTAATGAACAAATAAGAGGGGTTTTGGGTATCAAAAATTTGAAATGAAAATAAGATACTATATTACGGCTTTTGTGTTCTTTGGTTTTACAAATTGTTTGTTTGTTATAATTTTGAATTATTAACTTAAATGATTGCGTCTAGTTTACCTTAAAAAATCAACAAGTACATCAACAATCCAATTACAGCAACACAGTGTAAAATTTATGTATTTTTTGTACCAATTTTTATAGGAAATGTGTTTCATTTCTAAAATGAAATAAGGGTATTGTGACAATTTAAAGATTTAATCATGTACATATTTTGGTATTATTATAAGAAAAAATCATTGATGAGTATTACTAACACACTGATCATTTTTGAGTGTTTTACTTTTCCGCTGCTAATGGCGTGGACACACTTTTTTCGTCAATAAATTTCGTATAATGTATAATCTTCCAGGATTTTTTTTTCAATATCTCGTAAAATTATGTTCGAGTTAGGCGGCAAAATTCATGAGCTGTATTTGTGAATTGGCATATCAAAATTATAGCATAATTAACTCCATGGTTAACTGCTTAACAGTAGCTGAACCCAATTGGTCTCAGACTTTAGTAGGCCTATGTAAAAAAATTAACTGTTTAGTACGTCTAATCTGAGTGTAAAGTGCTGAATTATTAGGTTTCATAATTTGGGGATTTTAAATATATCATCATTATTTTCCAAATTCAGAGCCAAGTGGTCAGGGCAGTTACTGGCTACCGTATATGCAAAAACCAAAATTGAAGCAGTTCGATGTGTGCCTAATTTTATTTCACACACCATTTGGCATTGTACTTGATAAACAAATTAGGATGCATTCAGAGGTTTGGCTCAATATCGATTGACATCCGGTTCTTAGTATCCTTGGCATTCCCTCACAAGACCGAATTATTCGAAAAAAGACCGAACAATTATCTCATTGACCATTCCATTAATAAGGATTTAGATTAAGTCTTACTTCCGATTGCCGTTATCTTGTTCGTCTGTACCGCATTTTGTCCGATGTACTACACAGCGGGGTGTGGCACCAGCAGGGAGCTAGCAGATTCAACAATGACTCGCGCTGGATGTCAATAAAAGAGGGAACATTCACGTGATTTACGGCGCATTTATTTATGTACTACTTTCAAGTGAAATATTTTCATTCGTTTATTTCCTTTTTGTTTAGCATTTAAATTTCATTTTTTTATGTATCCAATCTATATCAGTTTATTTACTGGTTTCCTTTTGCCGAGTGTGATGTCAGTCATGTTTTGAACATGTGGTTAAAATACGAATATCAGATGAAGGGCCTAACATTTCCACAGGTATCGCCCTAACAGAGGAACCAAAGTCTTATATCCACCACTGTTGACATGTTTTACGTGTCTTTTTTCTCTTTATTTTCTATCTCCTTGCCAAAAAAAGGAATCCGAATTCGCCATTTTCACATTTTTCCTGTCATCAAAAACTATATCTGGGCACTCGCGTACAACATTATTTACTATGTTCATGAACTAAATTACATAAAACCACCCCTATGTGTATGTGTAGGTGTGCACAGTAGTGATTTACATTTAATAGCCAATTAGAGCGTCTCTCAATCCACTTAATTAGGATAATCCGGAGATTATAGTTCGGTCTTCCAAAATTCGGTCCTCTGGAGGTCACCTATTCTTTATGACAATAGGCCTACCTGTAATGCTCTAATCTCTTAAATGACTTTTTCCATGGGTAATTGATTTTATTATCTGTGGTAACTTTGAGATTTTGGTATTCTATCCATGTAAACTTAAAGTCTCCATGGTGTCTTTGCGATTTGGGGTTTCTTCCATGGATACAATGGTGGTGACTTTACTGTTTGGGCTTCCATTCCTAGCGCATCTATTCAACCAATGCAAAGAGCTGTACTGCCATTGGTCAATGGTACGTACGTCCAATAGCCCGTCTGTTTTAGGCTAAATTACCCCGGCTAGTCGGGAATGGCCGCGGCTGTTAGGCCGTATGTTTAATAATTCGTAGTCCAATAGCCCGTCTGTTTTGGCAAAACGCCGGCTATTCGGGAATGGACGCGGCTGTTTGGCCAGTCTGTTCGTGCAGACTCGCAGAGGGTAAGAAAACGTACTTGGCCTTCCTGCGACTTCCGAAAAGCTTTTGACACAGTTTGGAGAGATGGTTTAATGTTAGCGGCATGGAATATTGGTATTAGGGGGTGGATATGGAGAATTTAGATTGTCTTTATGAAAAGTTAAGCGCAAGTTAGGTTTGGGGACATAGAAACGGAGTTTTTCGAAATTAATGAAGGAGTTAAACAGGATTGTGTTTTTTGTCTCCAGTTGTGTTTTGCCACTTTTAGAACGAATTCACTAAGATCCTAAAGCTTCATAATGTTGGTGGGAGGATTGGATATCCGGACTAGTAGTCTTTTCTGGGCTGACGATGTGGTTTTAATTGCAGATAATGAAAACGAACTTCAAAGAATGTTAGACCTTGCATCACAGTTTGCCAAAGAACATTGGAGGTTGCTTTTAATGTTGATAAAATCGAAAGTTCTTGTTGTTGGCCCAAACGCAGTAATAACAACAAGATGTGGAATTAGGTGATTTTTAATTAATATTATCAATGAAGAGTAGATTCATACAAATATATCCCAAACCCACCCCCCGCCCTCCCCCCATCCTCCCCAATCCCCCCCTGGGTTCACATAACTCGCAGTCTTCCGATCACTGTCACACGGAAAGAGTTATCAAGAAAAGGTTAACAGATTGGTGATCGCATATATTAAGTCAATAATTGATAACTTGATGACTTTAATCGAGTGTACTATGGGGATGTTTTATGGCGAACCATGCGCTTCCTACAATAAACTATGCAAGTTCAGTCTGGGGTGGTGTTAGTCAAAGTGATGTGACTAAATTGGAAAGACTTCAAGCAAATGGCTCGCCACATTCTAAAGCCTCCCGTACACACCACGGGAAGCTCTATAGGGGGACTTAGGGTGGCAACATGACCGTATTCAGAACTCTCTCAAAGTTAATTATCTTGACCGTGTTCTGAACATGGATATGCATGTTGGCAAAAATTCCTTTTGATGTTACAATGAATAAGGAATGACTATAATAATGTAAGATATAAATTTCTCAGCCACGTTTGTCAGACTATCACCAACTGCGGGATGGATCACGTCATTAAAAAATTTTATGACGGTGAAATGAGCATAACCTCCTCATGGGCTAAGGCTTTCAAGACGCAAAGACAAATTGTGTGTTAAACATGGTATAAAGAGGTTGCAACAAATCATCTTAATGATTATATTTGTTGTTGAAAAATAAACCAGGTTTAGAAAATTATCTGCTAGACAAGGTCTCGGACTTTCATGTGCTTGCTTGAAATTCATTGCGTTCAAATACACTCCCACTAGAACTGCAGATTTAAGTGTAAAAATGGACGAAGGGACAACCAGGTACATGTAAAACTGGGCAAATGATGGTATGAAGCGGCTAAGGCACTTTCCTTCACCTGCATAATCTTAAAATATTAGAGTAGAATACAATAAAACTTGAATGTCAACTGATTAATAATAACTACTCTACATTGGGAAATATTCATTTCTGGTAGTCTGAGTAAAACTTGTCTTGCGTGAGCGTAATGTTTCTACTTTATCGCATACGTGTAATGCTAACATTTTAGATAGTATTTTGATAAGTATTGTAAATCCTACTTGAAGCGTTGCATGGGGGGAAACTACGGAGGGAGTTAATCCATCTGTTGACAAAATTCGCGCTATTTATTGGGTTTGCCCATCCATGTTCCATGCATGCACCGCGTGCGGATGCTCCTTTGTATAAAAAAATTTACTTTTACTTACGTTAACTTTTTTTTACGTTAACTTTTGCTGTGGATGGGACTAATACCTATCTATAATACATAAGATAGAATACGTATATATGCATATATATATATAGATCTAGCTATATATATATATATATAATAGATATATAATATATTTATATATAGATATATATATATATATTTATGATGTTGTAGGGGCCTATATATGTATGGGCGTGTGTGAGGCTGAGCGATATTGAGTGGGTGTGTGGTGTAGTGTGGGGTGTGTAGGTGTGTGTGTGTTGTGTGTATGTGTGTGTGCGCGGCGCGCGCGAGTGTGTGTGGGTGTGTGTGGTGCAGAAAATCACCTGGGGTGTTCAAGTACCTCGCTTTTAACAAATGTTTTAATATTCACAAGCTGTCTAGGCGGGTATTGAGCAGCACCGTTTTATTGTGACCTACACGGGGAGGCGCTGTTTGGGGGGTGTTTGAGGTGGGTGAGGGTTGAACGGGTTTGTTTGCCGGGTGTGTGTGAAACTGTAGTTCACCGGTAGACCACTGTTTAGGCTTTTGAAAGACTGTTTGAACCTTTTAAGCAGCGTTTTCTCTGGGTTGCGTATGCGTGGTGTTAGCGTGTGTTAGGCCGGTTAGGACTAGTGTGCCTTGGATTGAAAAAGCCAACAATTTATTTTTAATGTATTTTTTTAACTTTCTATGTTGTGCTTTCGCATCAATATGTTTATATTCTGTATGTGTTTGTTTTCTCTTGTGTATTTGTGAACGCACCGTAAATTGGCGCAGGGACGCTGTGTAAAAGCGTACGTTCATCAAATAAAATAAATAAAGAAAAATAAATTTCATAATTCGTACGGCCAATAAGCCCGTCTGTTTTGGCAAAATTGCCACGACATTCGGGGAGGTTCGGCGGAACGGCGGTTCGCCGGCTGTTAGCCCAGTATGATAGGCTAGTTTACCAAATTTATATAGCTCCGTTCAGTTCAGTGAAACGTCGTTCACACCTAGTATCATCGATATCTTTCTTCAACCAAGGGGAACGCTTGTCAAGAGAAGAGCGTGCGAATCATGTGCATCAGTACTGCTGAAAAAAAAAATTGCTGATTTGAAAACTTTTAAAAACAATAAATTTCAAAATTTAAAGGTATGTTAATTAAAACTTCAATGAAATCACTAAATTACACTATACGATTGCATTGAAAACATGAGGGTCTGACGTACGGCAGAGACTTCCAGTAAAGAGATGTAGCGATATACAATGGAGATACTACCTGATTGGTAGGAGACACGTGTTCCACCTTAGCCCCTCGTTTTCATAGGAGTGAAAACACTCAAAATTCAAACTTCTGTTGAATGTTATATTTTTTTTTGACAGTGTCTTTATTGAAACAGTGAAACTTATTACATAGTACTGACCACTCATTGGTTCAGTATTACCAAATACAATATACCATTAGGTGGTAACACGAACATATTTAAAGAAATCATGGGGGGAAAAAGATACAAAATTAACTCATTAACAAATGCCACATTTGCCAATTTTTAATACATTATGACCATAAGCGTGCAGTTCGCCGGTACTGCACACTTTATAGTAATATTGGATTTCTTTATTACAAGTTTCCAAATTGGGTATTTTTCCATTCACTCTTGCCCTGTAAATGGGGAATTTTGCAATGTTAATATCAGTGTTAAAATTTAAAACACGTTTGAACAATAGAACTAACAGTGAAGACATATTATTTTTTAAGTGGTCTTACTTTCTAGCCCATTTTCCAAAATCATCCAAAATGCACAATAAAATGGCAATTTGCAAAAAGATGCCGTATTGATTCAGGGTCTTTCTTACAAAAGTAAATAGATTATTATCTCTGATATCATTTTTAGCAATAGAGTATTTGTAGCAATGATACAGTGATTAATTCTGTACTGAAACCTCCTCAACTTAGTATCAGTCGTAAACTTAAAAATTCAAAAAACATACATCTTTCCAATCATTATCTTGAATAGTAAATTCCGTTTGCCACTTGCTTGTTTACTTTTCCCTTTTAGTGTCGTTACAAATGGATCATAGAATATTTTACCAAACCTTTACTTTGTTTGAACAATATCTCGACATTACTTGGGCGAAAGGAGGTTTTCACCTGAAAGGATTAAATTATAAGTTCAAAAATTAACTTGAATTGATCTAAAATTCCATTATGACTCAGAAGGTTTTACCGCATATAGATCGCTAAATTCTTTCATAGACATGAATGATCCATCTTCTTCAATATAAATCATTGACAAAGAAAAAGAATACACCCACTTCCTCCAAGAGCATAATCAACCGATTTACCATTCAATTGTAATTTGTCATTCCACCAAAAGGTACTGTCTAGCATACGATTGAATTCAATGTACTTATTTATTAACAGTGTTTAGACATAGCGCCCAAGAAAAGAAAGTGTCCTACAAAATGTAATGACGCACTGGTCTTTCATTTGGTTAAGTTCGGCAATACCAAAACTATAAGATGTCATTACTTACTATTTGTACAAAGACGAAACAATTTAACCCATTTTGCTCACCACCTCTAACCCTCGAATCCAGTTTACCTCAATGCATATATCGCATTTCTACATTTGCATGTTAACACCACGTTCTTCATAATTTTGTGAAACTGATCTCTTTTTACTTTGTAGGTTCCCTTCCATAAAATTTAAAAATCTCATCATTTAAATTCTTATAAAATTTTATTTGGCTTTTGGTAACATTTGAGCGATGTGTAACTTAGTTTAGGCAATATCTAATGATTTCACTACAACACTCTACCAAAACAGTCAAATTTCTTTTACTCCGACTGACATAAGCTTGTCATAAAATATACGATTTTTCATTAAATTTTTTTCATTCACCATTTTAACAATATTGTCCTGAAACAATCTAAAAAGCAAAACTTACCATCAAAATTGCCATTTTATTTTCAAGTTTTTACAAATTGAAGTATTTCTGTTTTTGTTGGATCCAATCCACACAGCTACTGTTTTATCTGATTTCTTCACTCCAGAAACCATAAAATGTTGTAGGTTTAACAACATATTCTAATGACTTTTCTGAAACCTCAAGAATGAGAGTGGTGTCATCTGGTATTGAGTAATCTGAATTAATATTATTTATGGTTATCCCGCAATATTATCATTCTCTCGTATCCATAGATGCTAATATTTCAGCGCACAAAACAAATATGTATGGTGCTAAAGGGTCACCTTGTCTGCAACTACGTAGAATTTGCAAACTTTTACGAAATATGCCCATTTCCAATTACAGATGAAGTAGCATTTGTGTACAAGTTCAAACCATTTACATATACATTACCAAAAGTAAAAGCTCTCAAAAATCTTCAAAAGAAAAATCATGCGATACTGTATTCAAAAGTTTTTCCAAAGTCTATCAACAACAACATCCTCGGGATATCATTAACCTCTGTATAGTTAATAAATCATAAAAGTCGACGAAGTTTTCGGCCAATAAAACATGCTGGTACAAATCCAGTCTGATCTTCAGAGATCAATTCAGGAATTACTGATTTAACGCTTTAGCAATCGAGGCCGACGCCAATGTATCGCTAACATTTAGAAGTGACAATCGGGCCATTGGTGCTCAGCACACCACCCCCTTCTTACAGACCTTGCCTTGGTTTATACCTATCTCCTTCAGAAGATGATGGTGAGCATGTGATTTCGACCTAATAAGTTTTAATGGATCACGATGCCTCAAGTGTAATGATCCACTTTCTGCTGAAGGGACCTCACTCTCACATGCCGCTCTGCAATTTCGTACCACACGACTGAATTCACAGAACACCATCAAGATGGCGGCCATGATAACAGTATGATAGATCAGACGGCAGACCACTCGAACCGCAGTATTAACATCGTCGTGACATGTTTTACTGGTCCATCGGTCGTCTTATGTGCTGTGATCGTGTCATTATTGTTGCGAGCATGTGAACAAATTTGCTTGCACTCAATCTCTTTGTTTTTACTATTTTCTCTACCATCACACAGCCATCGACTTGTGGTCTGAGTTTGAATACCTTAGAGTAATATTCACAATATGATTTCATCCAACTTCTCTGGCATTACTCCGCTTTCGTATTTTCACGTCATTAACATATTCTTTACATTATAACCAAAACACTGTTTTCCTTACCTCACCTCGCTCCTATGTCACCTCGGTGCAACAAGTCTGTGTTAGATCGTCCACTCTTCTTAACAATTCTGTTTATCGTTTGTTTACAATAAATTTACTCTTTTTTTCATACCGTTGTTAAGTACAACAAGTATTTGGAAAGAGTTTTTTTCTCCCTCTTCAATTCCATTTACTGTCCTCTCTTCATCCGGTTTTTGTGTGCTGTTGCTGTGCATCCGTAACTTTTCCACATATTGGCGTACCAACTAATCTTTCTTATCATTCTTGTCATCGATCACCTCTGTTAGTGACAAGTATCACATCGTTTAATTCCCAACTAATGTCAACTTGTCCCTGTTTTCACATTGGAATTCTTTACAGTTTAATATATTAAGCTCCTCCTCATATAACATAGTTCAAAATTGCGATTCGTTTGTCTAAGGATTTATTCTCTTCTAGTAAAAATTCTTTTCTCTTGATGAATAATTGACATATGAAATATGCAAACCCATTGATATGCTATTGTTGCTGTGACACCTCTAATTTCCAATAACAAAACCTCAAAAAAAAACAAAAACATTGATAGCTGATTATTTACAAATATATAAAATGTAAGATTAAGAATCACATATGTCTTATCGCATTATTATACCATACTTAGGGAGAAACGCATACATTATCATATATTGTGTTTTACCTTTCTGACGGCATTCTTTGACAAATATCCAAATATTCTTCATTCTTAAGTAAATCATTATTAAATTTCCACGATGACCCACCTCGTTTGAATGTCCCATTACATAAAAGTTACAAACTACCATAGAATGGTCACCATGATCAATGACATTTAAACAGTTCGATGAAACAGAAAAAGTCTAATCTTGGCTTGCTTACGGGATATTCTGACGCCAAGTAAAATCCTTTGTATAGCGGGTTAGAATCCTCCAAGGTCAGTAAGTTCCATATCTTCTTTATATTTAACAATTGATTTTTCAGTGATTTTGGAATTATTTAACATGCAAATAATTGAAAAGTATCCATATTTTGATCTTGGACTAATTGAAATCTTCCACATATATACAATGAGGGTTTCCGAAATTTACCCACATGTTTTTAAATGATCATAAAATTCGGGCTTATACTAATGGGCCCATAGAAACCAAAACTAAAGTAATATCATGGACATCATCGTCAAATCAATTACAATCCAATTTCCTGCTTGGTCTCGTTCATATTTCGTATTGCAAATTCAAATTTATTATTTTTTAAAAATGTTATTAATGGAATATTATTGAACTCACAGTAACCTCAAAGTTTATTTAGTTTTGTTATTCATAAAAATAAGAAGTATGAAACATCTTGAAGACAAATTATGGCAAATGTCTTTTCTTAAATAATTCAAAACATCTTTCTTTAACGTTGTCACTCAAACCCCTACAATTTATTGAAAATAATATTGCAACAGATTATCACATTCATTAATAAACGAAAAACACTTTTTCAAAATCACACCATTTCAAGACATTACAATTTAATACCATGAACAGGCTGTCAATTTTTTATGCGAAATAAAAAATTACTAATATAAAGAATAAAGAAAAGAAATTTAGTTGACAAAAGGCAAAAAAAAAATCCTACCCAGTAGATAAGAGACCGACAAAAAGCTGGCCCACACGACCAACCACGAACCTTACTAATCCCAAATCCAGTAACTGATTTAGAAATATCATGCACTTTGTTCTTTTTGTATAGATGAGTGACAAGATTTGCTTTACCATGTCTTTACTTTAATTTTAAAAAAAAAAAAAAAAAAAAAAAAAAAAAAAAAAAAAAAAAAAAAAAAAAAAAAAAAAAAAAAAAAAAAAAAAAAAAAAAAACACAATGAACTAAAACTTGAACTTCTGGTCTTGCGGGTTGTTTTCAGAGCAATGCTTGCATCACAGGTTTCCGAAAACGCTATTTTTTTCGTAGTAAACTTGTGAGATTCCTATAGCTGGAATAGATGATGGGACTCGTCTATTTCACTTTGACGAGCAGAGATTAAAAAAAAATCCTGCTCAACCAAAAAGCTCAGATGATATAAAAATCAACTTTGTTGTAGACACCGGGGGGGGCATGGTTATGGATCTCAAAAAATGCCCTTTTATTTAAAAAAAAACAAACTCATAATTGATCATTTCTGTACTGAAGGGGGCCTAAAAAGGGAAAGCGTTGTTGAATTGAATGTTTTCCTTTAAATAATTGTTAAACAAGATGAATCGATATAAGTTATATACATACTTGAATACATACATACACACATAATAGTACACCACATACATAATTTATACTATACATGAATGTAATAGTTGGTACCGTGCCAGGTAAAGGGGCATCTAGCAGTAGCACTTTCCACAAGTATGAAATTTATTCAAATTCATCTCTTGAGGAGTACAACAAATATGATGTGGATCAAAATTATCAAACCCATAAAATTCCACACAAAGTATGAAAATTGATTCAATTTCATCTCAATGATAAGTCTAGGACTGGAAGGAATACAGAATATATACAAGAATATCAAACCATAAATTAAAGCGGCACTGACCACGTTTTCACAAAATATGAAATTTCTTTCAAATTGCTTCTCAAATGATAGTGTGAGGCATTGGAAGAAACAGAGATATATGTTTAAACATAAAAATAACATACCCCAAAAAACGACAGGGATAGTGATATGAGGATAAGACATTTACAGGTAATCTGTAGGCCAACTTTTAAGTTTTCATAAACTTATTCAACCAAATGTGTATATGACATGAATATTTTTACTAGTACTCACTGGTATTAAAACCCAAAGGGGATAGACCTGACAAACAGTGTGCATAGCGTGGGAAAAGCTGGGAAACATACGGGGTGCGTGTTCTTGTGTTTATTAAACGCCCATTTTCGACAGGCTGCTGAATTTTAAAATCGTTCTGTCGACCCATAAGGAAGCTGATTTAATACTAATCATCGGGTGAGGGCTTTTGTTATAAAAGCCTTACAACCATGCCAAAAAATATCGATTTTGAAAAATCTTGAGGGCGCCACTATTTTTCCACATTGTGACAGCGTCTCTTTAATGGGCCTATTGTAACTTTAAGGATCAGCGTGTTGTTTATTTACATGGATATCACAAACTCGCGCACATTGATACCAAACTATCACGACCGAGTTAACTCCGGTCGTGTGGTTTACATTTGTTTACTAAATTAAAACCACAAGGAGTATTTATAATAGGATCTTGCATTTATATAAGGTGGGTTAATATATATTTTATAGGACTATTTATATATAGGCCCTATAAAAGAGTTTTACAACCTACATAAATATCACTTTTGAAAGATCCTGCCCCATTTGCATGTAACTGTAAAAAAAAGTCTTAGAAATGAAACACTTTTCCGAATTTTCTGCACCAATTGTTTATAAAACCTCATCACACATCCAAATATGTTTAAGACCTAAGCTGTTTAGACATTAGACGCAAGTATCATGGCCTTTTGAGGCCAGGTCCATAACTGTTTCATACATTTATTATATTAGTAATATGCACCACATTTCTAAAACATCCTTGTTACAGAGGTAGGACAAACACACACATTCAATTAGAGGAATATTTAGAAATTAGACGGCAAGTCTCATGGCCTTTGAGGCCAGTGCCATATGTTTCATAAAATCATATATCTAGATATATATATATATATATATATATATAATAATATATATATATATATATATAATAGATAGTAATATGCACCACATTACTAAACCATCCTTTTACGATTGTCTAGAAAACAAAACTACATCAATTGAGAGGAAGATTTTCTCACAACAGATATATTTACACTTTCATTCATTTTTGAGATGTCAGAATGCACTGTACATTTTTAGGAGAAAGATCAAATCCTTTGTAATGCAATATTCCAATATTAGTAATGAATATCAAATAGAACGGTATTGGAAAATTTCCAGTTATACTGATCAGATATTCAGCTACAAGTCTGTATATAAAGTCAGAGTATGTCTATTTTTAGTAGTACCAGCACGACAGTCCACAGGTAAGTATGGCGTGTGAAGATAAAAGTCAAAATAAATGCTCTGTCTCAGTCACTTTCTGTTTATGGTATTACCAGCACCTGGAATCCCACTGTGAAATCTTTGCGGCAATGCTAGTATTACTTGTGTGCCTTTCACCTGATTTGGTCCTTCTTTGTTACCTTTTTGCGCAGTTCAGCTGCTTTGGCCCTCGCAACGTTAACCCTTTTCTCTTAACACTCCAGGTGGCGAGCTGGCGGAATGAGCGTTGTTATACATCGTGCACCCTGGTTTCCCTCAAATAAGCCGGCAGCAGGACCAAGACGTTCCTTTGCCAGTCCACCGCGACATTTATCAAACCCGGATCCGACAATCTTTCGCGTCCCCCTTTCTCCTTCATATAACTTATCAACGTTCTTCTAGCGATCACTGGCTCAGGAGATTGATGAAGCTCGTTGGGTTTACTATTGTTTGAAGGTGGTTATTTAGTGCTCTTATTGTGTCGAAAAAATTTAAACATTTCTCGACACCAATTGGTATAGCACTAAAAAATGAATCGCCAAATTGGCAAAATGTATCTTAACCGATAGCAAAGTAATAAATAATTTCAACAGAAGTTAGAAACAATGGGAATGAATCACTCTCTATATTGTTATACGACACAGTAGTTCTGACTAATTCGACAGAAACCAAAAATAATTTTGTTATTCGTTTGCAAAAACTTCAAACACACATAATTCAATTTAACAATTTTCTCTGAACAGGAAATTGAGTCTCTGTTCTACAAGCGGAGGTTTTCGTTCCAGACTTGAACTCATGGTCATCACATTAGTAAGAGTAGATAAATTATAGGAGTATCAAACGCTTTCCAAGGCGAAAAACAGGTAATCACGTGATTGTCCACTTTGCCGATACGATGATTAAAACATTTCAAGGTAATTATAATTCGTAGCTTAGGGATCTTTCTAAGTGCCATCTGATTGTTAACGATTTGAGATAGGCGAGGTGGAGGGTGACTTATCCATGGTGGTTTCACATGTTTGTTTAGTTTAGTTGTTATCATTGTCAAACAAATTGATAGAAATGTATCTTAAGTTGGGCATACCAGATGTCCCTGTAACCTAAATTAACGGCTTGTAACTGTATTGTTTAATAGGATGGTTGCTATTGCAGAGCCGGAAGCAGTGGTTTCGCGCGGCCAAGTATTCAGGTTCCCATCTGAAGGAACAGTCAATAGTCCCTCTTCTCCACGCCGTCGAGCACAAGGCAAGTATTACAGATGAAAGAATTGAACTGATTAGCTGCAGAACAAGTGTTGGTGTGGAAAAGGTGGATAGCGAGGACCGCTTGGGGTACCCGGATGAATGAAGAGTGCAATGATTTCGAAGGTAACGAATGTGCGACGAGTTATCATTCGCCATTCAATATGTTGATGCACTTGAGGACAGTACAGGTGCCGAGACCTACGGGAGTCCATCAGAAGGCTCGCCCATATTTTACGTGAGCATGGTTACCACGCACGTGCTGACACCATTTAAGCTGGCGTCGTGATTACTATAATTAGGCCTACATTATGTAATCTGGGACTAATTGAGAGGTAGTTTTCAATAATATATTCAAACTTTAAACTTGACAAGGGGTCAAACACATTGATTTCGTTTCCAAACGCCGGTTTCTTGTTTGTCTACTCTTTCTCGCTCTCTCTTCTCTCCTCTCTCTCTAGACTCTATTCTCCTCTCTCTCCTATCTCTCTCTCACAAGCTGTTTGACCCCATGCAACATTGTCTCTTTTATTTTTGAGAGCAATTTTAAACCAATGGCGACACAATTTGGACAACTGATATAGGTAGGGACCTGCAAGAGCTATTACAACACCGCAAAATGGAAAACTCCATTGCGGGAAATTTGCCATATAGGCCTAAAAGGTCATAATGTGTAGTTTATAGCGCCCTTAATGCCTATTTCACATAGTAGAAAGACGCTGTAATAAAACTAGATTTTTATGAAAAATCCATATTTGCCCGCAATGGAAATTTCATCAAATTTACACGATGTAGATAATGAGTAATGTATTTTGCCGAAACGAAACGAAACGCTCATGGTTTACACGCTTTATTCAGTAATGATGCCATATTAAACGTGCATAACGGATAAAGCGTGGAATCAATTTGTTGGAATTAACGTGTGTTTCATTTCGTTTCGTTTCGCCAAAATAAAGGAAGCCCTTGCACGTTATCGAATTGTGCATTCCTAGTGATCCTCATTTGGTCTAGTCTAGTTTTAAACGCACACGTTTGATCAGATTTCTGCTGTCAGTGCAATTGTGTCTGCCAGGTGACGTCAATGTCGCACGTCTTAAGCCAAACAGTTAAATACATGAACAGGACAAATCGGACAGTTTTCGCGCCTATCATCTGATCATATAAGAGACTCGTTGGAGTGTCGTGCCACTTTTGAATGAAAATAATAGATTGTGAAAATTCTAGATTTTAGAAAACCCGTGGTGTTAAACCGACAGTCTGTGTTAAAATTCCCTCCATAGTATGCTGGATGCGGATCTCATACAAACTGGCTAGTATTGCCAAAATTCTACGTGCATGAGTAGTCTTGTGAAAGATTTTATAATTAAAGTTAACATTTAAATAGACTGAAACTACAACATGGAAGATCTTCGACTTCGTGGAACAATGGCCCGCATACATAGATAACTAGTCCGTTCAGAAACCGCCCTCGAGAGTGCAGCGAGAGGGATGGGACACACCGGCCGGGGTTTGGAAAGTTTTGATATCCAAACGGAAAAAAAGTTCGAATCTCTGGGAAAAAAAAAGGTGTATTCAAAAAATATTTGTTTTGATCATTTCGTACAAAAGTAAAAAAAAAAGGCGGGAGAGAGCCGCGCAGGCACGTGGGCCGCTCATAGTGTGCGACTCTCGCGGAGCCCGATCCCCCCACCCGTTAGTGGTGACTGCCCCTCCTCCTTTTCCCGGCCTCCCCTCCTCTCGGGCCCCCCATGTCCCTCTGCCCTCATCCATTACACACTTCCTCGGTTACCCGGCACCGTCTGTTTCTCTTCCACGCCGACAAGTGGTGGAGGCAGCTGGTCAGCTGTGGCGTGAGACCCTCTCCCGGGGCACCCGACTTGGTAGAGTAAGGACGCAGGTGTTGTGGAAGCGCTGAGCGTAGTGGGAGGTTATGGACAAAAAAAAACGAAAAAAAAAAGTGTGCAAAAAAGAAAAAGGGTTTGTTTGTATTAAAATGGTAACAAACTCGATTCGCGTTTGCAGGCCTGCGAGACGGGCCCGGGTTCTGGGGAAAAAAAAAAAACCAAAAGGTATTGTATATTCAAATTGCTTTCGTCTTTCCATATAACAAATCTCGCGATCACGGATCAGGAGATGTGAGAAGCTCTTCCGGTAATATTGTTGAAGGGTGGTTATTTAGTGCTATACTTGTGTCGAAAATATTTAAACATGTTCGGACACAATTGAGTATGCACTAAAAATAAATCGCCAAAATTAGCAAAATATCTTAACCGCTATCAAGTAATAATTAAAATTTCAACAGAAGTTAGAACAAAATTGGAATGAATCATCTCTATATTTGTATTGACGCACCAAGTCTGTTCTGACTAGTAGCAGAAACACAATCTAATTTGTAGTCGTGCATTAACTTCAAACAACACATAAATTCAATTCACAATTTTCTCTTAAAGGAGAATGAGTTCTCTGTTCTACAAGCCGGAGGTTTTCGTTCCAGGACTGAAAGTAATGTCATCAAGGGTTGGTACAGGTAGAGAACATATTAGGAGTAATCAACGCTTTCCAAGGCGAAACACATGTAATCACTGATGTCCACTTGCCCGATACGAGATAAACAATCTCAAGGTAATTGAATTCGTAGTTAGGGATCTTTCTACGTGCCAAATTCGATTAACCGATTTTGATGATATGGCCGAGGGTGACTGATCCCAATGGTGGTTAACATGTTTGTAAGTTTAGTGTTCGATGCATTGTCAAACAAATTGATAGAAAGTATCCTTAAGTTGGAAATCACCCAGTGTCCCTTTAACCATAAATTAACCGCTGTAACTTTCTGTTTAATAGGAGGTTGGCTATTGCAGAGCCCGGCAGCAGTGGTCGCGCGGCCAATATGTCAAGGTCCCAATCTGGAGGGAACAGTCAATCCTCCTCTCTCCACGCCGACGAGCACAGCAAGTATTAACAGATGAAAGAAATTGAACTGATACGCAGGGGGATCATAGTGTTTGGGTGGAAAAAGGTAGGCGAGACGCTTGGCGGTACCGGATGCAGAGGGCAATGATTTCGAAGGGTAATCGAAAGGTGAGAAGATCCCTTGTTATTACATTCGCCATTCAATAGTTGATGCACTGGAACCAGATACAGGTGCGATGACATCGGAACGTCCATCAGAAGTCTCGCCCATATTTACGGAAATGGTTTACCACGCACGTGCTGACACCATTTTAAGCTGGCGTGATTACTAATTAGGCCTACATTATGTAATCTGGGACTAATTTGAGAGTTCAGTTTTCAATAATATATAAACTTACTTGACAAGGGTCAAACAATTAGTTCGTTCCAAACGCGTTTTTCTTGTTTGTCTCTCTTTCTCTCTATCTCTCGCTCTCTATCTTCTCTAGTCTCTTCTCTCCTCTCCGATCTCTCTCTCCACAGATGTTGACCCCTGCAAATTGTTCTCTTTTATTTTTAGAAGCAATTTTAAACAATGGCGACACCAATTTGGACAACTGATATAATTAGGGACATGCAGAGCTATTACCACGCAAAAATCAGGAAAATCCATTGCGGGAATCTTGCCATAAGGCCTACAAAGGTCATAAGTTGATTTTATAGCGCCCTCGCTCTCTATATGCTATTCCCATAGAAAGACGTGTTTAAAAACTAGATTTTTATGAAAAATCATATTTGCCCGCAATGAAATTTCATCAAATTTACCCAGGAGGGTTAGATACTGGTACTGGATTTTGCGAAACGAAACGAAAGACTCATTGGTTTCCACGCTTATTCCGTCATGAATGCATATTACGTGCATAACGGAATATAAAGCGTGAATTGTAATCAAAACGGTGTGTTTCATTCGTTTCGTTCGCAAAATACAGGGCAAGCCCCTGCACGTTATCGAATGTGCATTCATAGTGATCCTCATTGGTGAGTCTAGTTTAAAAGCAACACGTTTGATCGATGTTGCCTGTCAGTGCATTGTGTCTGCGAGTGACGTCACATTGTCGGATCTGCTAAAGCAAAAAAGTTAAATTAAATTGAAACAGACAAATCGGACGTTTTCGCGGCCCTATCATCTGATCATATAAGATACTCGTTGGAGTGTCGTGCCACTTTGAGAAAGAAAATAATAGAGTGCAAACAATCTAATTTTAGAAAAACCCCGTTGGTGTTAAACCGACATTTGTGTTTTAAAATTCCATCCATAGTTGCGGGATGCCGGATCTAGACAAACTGCTAGTATTCAAAAATTCTACGTCATGATAGTCTTGTGAAATATTTTTATAATAAAGTTAACATTTAAATAGACTATGAAACTACAAACATGAAGATCTTCGACTTCGGTGGAACAATGGCCGCATATAATAGTCCGTTCAGACCCCAGCCCGCGAGCGTGCAGCGCGAGGTCGGGAAAAAGTGTATTCAAAGTGCTTTAGTAGTATTCATGACCGTACAAATGAATAGGCGCCGGGAACTTTTTTTACCCGCAGCCTACCCCCCCATTCCCCTATATTTGAAGTATTGGCCCTCGAAACGGAATTCTATAACTCCTTCTTTGACACTATCCTGAGTCCAAATATTCACCCTAATCACAGATTTGTTACCTTTTCATGTCAAAATCTACGACCCTAAATTTGCTTCTCAAAGCGATAATGTCTTCCAGTGCGAATCAACAACGCTGACGGAATAGTCATATAGAAGGACCCTCGTTCTCACACTGACCTTAGCCCCCGAGCGCGTAGCGCGACTTCGCGCTCGGTTGCTAGGTCACAGGGGGATGGAAACAGGGAGGAACGAGGTCATTCTGGTGGAATAGTGCATACGGGGGTACATGAAAAGCTTTCTTGACAGAAAAGCAGAGAGAGACATAATTGCTACGGGTGTGTTGAGAAAATTTAGATAAGCGTTTCAAGCAGCTGTAGGGATACGAAATAGTGAGTAAATTAAAACTAAAAAACTTCGTAATTAGATCATTGCTCACCTGGGCCTCGCCCTCGATGCGTAGTTTTCCGAGGTGGGCAGTTGATCACTGGCATATACCGAGAAAGTAAAATAGAAAGTTATGGACGAAACTCCCTTCATCGACTGCAAAAATTTTGCAAGATTTGGGTAACCGCAGTGTGATGTGCGTCAACCCAGAAGCACAGTTGCACAAATAAGGTTTGGACAAGCTCACCCGATTTGTAATTGGTCCAGATACCGTCTTTAAACGCGTTTTAATTGCATAATTAATTGCGTGTGTTCAGCTTCTTGAGAAATTTTAGAGAACACTGTATATAGTTTCCACGATGTAGGAGGTATCTGAAGTCACCATAAACAGTGCACAATCGATGGCAATGACTCCTAAGTGACTCATACGTTATACTGCTGGAAAACACTGTATGGTGGGTACTTGGAATACTTACGATGACAGGTCCTCAAAGTTTGCTACATGCTGTGTACCTAGTTAATCACCTGCCAATTAAACTAAAAAGGTGGCTTCACTTACACCATTAGCTGATTAAAGCGTACTAACCCAAAATACCTCCCATGTCTGTGCTCTAAAATTCCTAGCAGAACAATGTTCATAGGTGGGAAGACCCCAGAGGCGCCTACCAGAGCACATTGTGGGGTTATTGATAAGTAGATAATGGAACATTGTGGGGTTATTTTACATTGTGGGGTTATTCTACTAGCATTACTATGTTACGAATTGTCCTATAACGGAATCAACTGTAATCTAGTATTGAGGTTTATTCCGTAAAAGAAGAAAAGAGGATTTTTCTAGTTTCGAGGTAACTTATAGGCTGCGCGCAATCCTCTTCTCTTGGCTAAGAAAAGTGAGAAAAACTCTAAAAAATGAAAAAATGAAAAATCCTTGAAAAATTCCTAAAAAAGTGTCTTTTTAAGAGAAAAACTCTCAAAACTATATCGGTTTGTTTGAATTCTTTCCTTATATAGTTTTGAAAAGTTTATTTTTCTGAACAATGTCTAAAAAAGTGTCTTAAAGAGAGTTTTTTAAGGCAAAAACAACACAATGTAGCTCTGGTAAGTATGTGTGGTCTTACTGTGTTGTTCGGTGTATATCTTAGTTTTATATCCTCACATCATATAATTATTATCTTTTTTTAAATTTTAATGTGTTGAAGAAAAATTTGTTATGTGAATAATCATAATGAGTCATTTGTCGGGCAAAACTAAAATTTAGTTTTCAATTTATAATGTGTCATTCTTTGAGCTTCATATCATTCTGCTAACAACCTCACGAAAATTGGACTTACGGTTTCAGAGATATGTTGATTTTTTGATGCTTAAGCATAAAATACAAAGGAAGCTAATTGGCTATCTCAATCAATAATTATAGGCTCGCGGGCAAGATCTCATATAGCGTTTACAAAGGTGAACCAACCCCTAAAAGTACATAATTTTTGCTAAAAAAATTGTCTAAAATAGCAAAATCAGTTCTAACGGCGTGTTCTGGCGGCTGCACATTTTCTTAAATGAAATAATGTCATCTCCTTTGTTTTTCCCTGAAGAATCAGTGACCAAGGGATGTACACCACTTCCATTAACTCCCCGCCAAATATGGAGCTATTGATAAGTAAATCCGCCCGTTAGGAATAGGCTGAATAGGAAACGGACTTCAGATTCTCTTTGAGACTGCAAAGCCATTGTTATTGTCCATGACGTTCAAAGCTTTGAATTGTTTTCACTGCCCAATTTAGATTGAGCTACATCTACAGCCTCATTCACGAAGAAAATAAACTCAAACTTCTGCTGGGAGCCTAAATCAACTTTGATCGTATATTTCATCATTATTCAAAAAAGGAAACGAAGATGAGTCAAACTCATGAAAGAAATTTTTGGGATTTGGCAAGCTGTGACCACCATCTTTGTGCAGAACCAACACCCATAACTTAGTCATATTAATATAGGACCTCTTTCTTTCATTTAAAAGTTTTTTCGGCACCGGTTCACCTGAGTGTATTTCATATAGGTAAATGAATTTTTCGATTTTTGCCTATGGAAAACAATTAAATTGCATAGAACTATGGGCTTACGCGGCAAGTGTTACGTGTTTGGTTCTTTTGCAAAGCAAAGATGTGTAGGTCCCAGTTTGCCAACAATTTTTTTTCTCATGAGACTTTGTTCACCTTCGTTTCCTCCCTTTCGAATCAAGGATGAATATAGGTCAAAGAAAATTGAACCACCAGTAGAACCTCTAACTTTATGTATTCGTGAAGCTGACAGGTAATTTGTGTTCCACGCGTCATGAAAAATAGCTTAATCTAAATCGGGGTTAATGGTATAGCACCTGCAATCTTTGTCCAGTTACATGGTTAAAATAACAATGGCTCGACAGTTTCCAGATGAAAAATGAATTGTGTAAAGTGTTTGGTCTTCTACTTACCGAGGCGGATTTACTTATAAATTGCCCCATTATTTGCTGGAGTCAAGAATCATGGTGTACATCCCGTAGTCCTGATATTCAGGGCATAATTGAGATGACATTTAATTCATTTTCTCGAGATGTGAACATACTAGAAGTGAGAACACACGTAGAAATTATTTCTATAACTTAGGAAAATTATTTCGGAAAGATTCTGTGACTTCAGGGGTGCCGCCACCGTGGTCTTATCCAAGCATCTTTTTCGCTTTGGCCTCATGCATATTAGAGTGCAACCCCCTGACTCATTTATCCTGCAAAACAATTACATACATTGTTTCAAATTTAGTTAGATCCCGGGACTGTATTTTTCAACTTGTGGTGCTATTTGGGTATATATAATACCACGTGTTTTATCCATGTATCTTTTGGACATGTTGGAGTATATTGCATGATGATAATGAAGTTGGTATTTCATACTTGTAAATACTTCAATAATTATTTTGTAAATACTATGTGATCATCCCTGTTGATAAATACTTCTTTGTGTTACGAATAGTTTCTCTTTTTGCTCTTTCTCTCTCTCTCTTTTGCCTTCTCTTCTTCTGGTTGGTTTTGGGGGTTGTTTATTTGCCTTACTATCATTAATAATAAATTTGGTGTTATTGAACAAAAAAAACGAATGTTTAAAACTTTTAAACAAGTGGGGTTGTTTAGTTCCCATGTATCACAACTTTACAAATATTCACTTGAAACAACTTGTTTAAGCCAAGTTTACTTCAGATACTTGGAACAACCAATGTTTAAAAGTTTTAAACAATGTTTCACAGTGCAGGTAATGACAACAACAACAACAGTTTGATAATATTTGAGGTCCAGTGACCTACGACACTTACCAAAAGTACAGAGGGTTGTTTGAACCAATCCTCATAACTGATCACATAACATACGGTGTATATTAAATTTAGTTACATACAAATTGTATTTTAACTGTTTTGCTATTTGGTGTATGTATACATGGGCTTTTGTTCATTGTATATTTTAAAATGTTTAATGCCATGGCATTGATAATAATGGTTTTGAGATATTGTACATTGTGGTTCACTTTATTCATATAAGTGGTAAATATTTTTTATATCCTTGATGAAGGAAATATTCATTTTGCTGAAAACTTCAAATTGGGCTTACGGTTTCAGAGATATGTTGATTTTGTATGCTTATGCAATAGAATACAAAGGAAGCTAAATAATTTAATGGCTATATCACCAAATCAATATTAGGGACAAAGAATGACTAATTTTAATTTGATTACATAACATACACGTGTATATTTAAATTAGTTACATACAAATGTATTTTCAACTGTTTTGCTATTTGGTGGATATCCACGGGCTTTTTCATTGTATCTTTTAAATGTTTTATGCATTGCATTGCATTGATAATAATGGTTTTGAGTATTGTACATTTTGGTCATTTATTAATTTAAGTGGTAAATAGTTTTAAAATCTTTTTTATCATTTTGTTGCATGCTTCTGATTTGGTTTGTGTTTACCGCGCTTTGTTTGTTTTTTAGAGCGCATTGCGGCCTCTCGAGAAAGTCCTATAAAATGCCTTCTATTATTAAGAGTAATTGGTAGTAACAAACAAGTGGGGTTGTTTGGGTGGAGGTACCATATGACGTATCATCTTGTATTAAATATTCACCTTTGCAACAACTTGTTTTAGCAGGATACTGAACAACCTAATTGTTTAAAAGGTTTAAACAATGTTTTCACAGTGCCAGGATTATAGTGACAATGCAACAACAATTGAAATAATCTTGAAGGCTCCAGTGACCTTTCACTTACCCAAACTGGAGTCCGAAATAAAAGACACATATTTCACGCTATCTACTTAAACAATTCCAAATAAAATTAAGATTAAGCTTGCAAATGACATTGTTACCGTCTTGCACCGTCTGTCTATTGTGTTGATGGATACGAGCGCCCACGTCTAAAAATACGATCTATAGATTCAAACACCTTAAACACGGTGCCAGCTAACATACTCTTACAGACACCAATGGTTTGACTTCTGATTGGTTTGGTTCTGATGTCTTTGACAGCAAGTTGGGAATAAGACGGAAGCTGTATCTTTATTTATAACAGCAAGAGATTAGGTGGTTATTTTTATATATTTTATATATACCCCACTGTAGACCCATTCTAAAGACATACAAATGTTAAATATATTAATGTAAGAAAGTGGACAGGAGGTGAGACGTGGTGCAAGGAGAGTAGTATGGAGCAGTTCTGTTAATAGCCAAGCTATCAACCTCTGGGCTTCATCAGCGTCGTTGCTATGACGCTTCTCCCTTACGTTATCATTTGAATTATTGCCGCCGTTTTATGGCATCACGCCATCTGGGCCCCCCTGCCGTTCTGTTTACACGTAAAGTTTTGAACACCCCCCCCCCCCCCCTGGGCGGAAACTCGATCAAATCCAGCCCACAATAGCCCATCTATCTAGCGGCCCGCAGCCTAGATGCGGTTCACCCATTATAGCGCGACCCAAATGTCCTGTTGTTCGTTTCATTAAGTTGGAGGAGCTCGGCGACGAAAGTAAAATGTGAGGGTTTCCCTATAAAGGGGCGTCTCAGGAAAGAAACGTTAACCCTCAGAAAACACGCTCATGCTACTACTTACTTAGCACTTAGTGCCTCCTGTTACTGAATGGAACATTGGGCAGTTAAAAGTAAATTCTGATTTCCACGTACTCGGTCTGTTGCACAAGGGTTCTCGGCTCATCCAAGGTTTCAACCAAATTGTCTGAAGGGCTGTCGACTGTTCTCTTCCATGTAGTTGTTGGGCCCCCTCTTCTCTTGCCACCCTCAGGTGTCCATGTCAATGATGTGTTTTGGATGTCTTCCCTCATACTCGGAGAACATGTCCAACCTCCTCAGCCCGGCCTGTTTCTTTTTAAACGTTAAACGCTAAGGCATCCTTTTTGTTCAGTTAAATTCTTTGGAGTATTTCTTCATTTGTAACTTTGTCTTTCCACTAAACACCCAAACAGACTTTCGGAGACATCTCTTGTGAGACGGTCTAGTTTTGCGAGCCAGTTTCTCAGTTCATTTTCCAAGTTTCACATGCATAATGGCTACTGGTATTACAAGAGAAGTTGTATAGGGTTATTTTACTTTTTGAGGTGATAGTTCCTTAGACAATCCAGATAAATGAAGCCTCCGAAAAGCAGAGTTTGCTTTGCCCAGTCTACTAGAGATCTCTTGTTCTGTGTCTCTTTGTTGGAATGCTGCTAACCGCTGGGCTAACCCAAAACGTAAAGTCTCCACTCATCCGCATTTCCTGGTGTATTGATTGACTGTACAGGATTGGGTGTTCTTCCTTTATTGACATGGAACTTGGTCTTTTCCAGAAGTGCTGACCTGATGCCCAACCCATGCCTGGCTTTATTTTGCAAAGGTTTTTGTCATTTCTTCTAAGGACCTCTATCTCCAAGAAGGGCCAGTGTCACTGCAAGTAAGATCATTAATGCGCCATGCTTACTTAACCAATATTATCTCGTTGTGTTTAGCTTTATATGATGAGAATATGACGTTTTTTTTTAATATACGGTGAAAACGATAAAAGAAATGGTGAAAAAACAACAACAATGACTATTTTTCCCTTAAAATGATGCAAACCTATTTTGTCAACGCTAGCAATAGCAGAGGACTCGCTTATGGATTTCGAGTACAACGTAATCGCCAGATTTAATAAAGAGTTCAATGTAATGCATGAACGGCAACCTAAAACATGCGCTTAATTTGTTCTTCAGTACATTACATACACCAGATCAACATTAGCAACGAGAAGTGTCTCCTTTCTTTCTCTGTTTCCCACATGTAGGAAAAATTATTAAACTTACCATGGAACTGAAAAACTCAGCTTTGTCACTCTGGTTTGTGATGGTCCTCAGTACCAATCTTCTCAATCCATTATCCCCGAGGTTAGTTCTTCTCATCATATAGTTCAATATATCTATCTCATCAGGCACTGGTCCATCTAAGCATTAAAATTGCCAAATTAATACCCATTTATAAAGCCGAATGATTGCCATACCTTCTCTAATTATAGCTATCCTCCATTCTCCCCGCCAATTTGAAAACCCTGAAAAAAATCTACAATAGACTTTTTATTTCTCTCCATAATATCCTGAGTCTAAACCAGTTCGGCTTCCGTCCAAAAAAGGTCAAAACTTATATGGCAATCAATGTATTATTGTTAAAGTCACTAAAGAACTGGACAATAAACATCATGTTGTAGTGTAGATTTTACGACCAATGTAAAGCCTTTTGATACCATAAATATAATATTCTCCTCGAAACCTAACAATATGGCTTAGAAAATAGGATTTTGTAACGATTTATAGGGAATATTGAGATGGAGATGGAAATAATTGATTTTGAACTAGTACCATGATTACGTTGGAGAAATCTGTTGCATGATAAGTAACCTAATCCCCTCACCCATCTTTAATGCAAAATTATTAGTTAAGCGCGCTTTGAAATAATGGTATTGAGTGTTGTATCATAAAATGGGCAATTCTAATGAACTACTCCTTGGGTAACCATGGCAGAAAGAGATAAGAAGGAAGAACATCGACCCACTTGGCTTTTGAACGAATCTATCTGCGCCACCCATAATTGCAATTGTTATAATATCTCTCAAGTGGCCCTTCCGAGGATTATCCTAATCCGATTTTCTCGCTCGAGAAAATTCGAGGTTCGGTGGTTGTTTCTTCATTGCGTAAAGATTCGGGTCATTGGGAATTGGCGAATGGAACGGCGATGAATGATGAGAAGTAATACTCAAACATATGGCGGGTTACATGGAAACGGGTCAACACGCCCGGGGGGTTCTTGGATTTTGGTCGGGAACCAATGCTCGTTCCGAAAAAAAAAAAAAGAGCGAAATCACTAAACTTTCACTCAAAAAAAGTAAAATTTCAAATTCAAAATAATCAAGTTCTAGTCCGCTAGGGGTACACATTCAGTTGTGAGTGTGACGCGTTAATGATCAAATAGGGAACATAACATAAAAATATCAGCAAAATAACTCCTAAGTGTGTATTTTTCTTGCAGTGCACAAGTGTCATTTTTCTGATATTGGCTATTTTAATGCTGTTCTTTTTTCATTGATTGAGAAAAGGTCCCGCTAGGGGTATAATCTCACTGGAAATTATCTTCATCAGTTTTATTGTATCATCATAGAATACAGCAAAAACGATTATAGATAAATTAATTATGAAATAATGGCACAATGAAAAAATTAATAGTTACAATATTAACAAAAATATTTTGCATACAAATACAGATGTTTACATTACATTATAATAAGTGGAATTTCAAAAGAGCACGTATATAGGCATAATACTAGTGAAAATATATTAAAATGTCACAGTAAGGATTTCATATTACTGCTGTACCGTTTAGGTGTATATTGTCACGGAAAACTAGTTTAATTTCACCAAAGCTGGTCATTAGGGCCCGGGTATATTTACTGCAAATTGGTACCGTTAGGAGTTCAGAACCCCTGGAACGAGCACGGATGCCCAACGAAAATCAAGACGCACCCCCCCACCGGGGTCAAACGTTCAAATTTAGTCAAACTTTCACCTCTATAGACCGTATTTCAATATGACGTCAGCACCAGACATGTTGATGGACAAAATTCATTTACATTCTCAAGGACTACAATACATTAAGGTCAAATCGATCCCATTGAGTTTAGCGATTTGCACAAGGGTCATTGAAGCAGGTGAATGTAGTGTATTACTGGAATGCGGGTCTATCTGTCCACCAACATGGCCTGTGTATTGAATTACGGTATATTTCTCACACTGGGCAATCTTGGGCATAAAGGCTGGACGCATAACGATGTACAAACATCGTTAACCATGGGAGAAAGCGATAAGAAGGAACCACATCGACTTCCATTATCCGATTTTTAATATGTTATCCATTCACCGCACAAAAGGCAAGGACGTTCAACAGAGACCATTTGATCGTAATCCCTCGGCCGCAATCGAGATCGGAGAAGCAATGCTTACTGGAGAATTTTTATTGTATGAACTCTATGTACGATCACGTAAAAGTTAAAAGTAATAGCATATTACAAGAGTCCGACTGTCTCTGATGTGTATTGGTTGCGTTTTCAGTTAAATACGCCGTGTTGTTACATCGTTATGCGTTCAGGCTAGTGCCCAAAAGACTGCCCAATTTTAGTGAGAAAATAAAGGATGAAAGTTTGAACTAAATGTTGAACGTGTTGACCGGGGGTCTTGGATTTTCGTTGGGTACCCATGCTCGTTCCAGGGGTTCTGAAAGTGACCCCTAACGGGTCAATACATAAAGAAGATACAAATTTAAAATAGCCAATATACAAGAAAAATGAAATTTTGTGCTACTGCAAGAAAAAATACACGCTTACGATTATTTTGCTGATATGTTTAGATTAATTTTTCCTATTTGTATCATTGAACCAGTCACAATCACAACTGAATTTGTACCCCTAGCGGGACTAGAACTTGATTATTGTAAATTTGATACCCCTAGCGGTAGTCCCGCATTTGCAGCTAGTCCCTCTTTTTTTGGAACGAGCATGGGTTGCCGACCAAAATCCAAGAACCCCCTCCCCGGGCTTGTTGACCGGTTTCCATGTAAGCCGCCATATATTTTTGAGTATTTTCTTCCCAGCATGCATCCCGTGCTGATTCGCTGATTCCCGATGACCCGGAATCTTTACGCAATGAAGAAACAACCACGAACTGCGAATTTTCTCGCGCAAGAAAATCGGATTAGGATTATCCTCGAAAGGGCCACTTTTGAGGATATGAATAACAATTGCAATTATTGGGCGGCAGATGGATTGGTCAAAGCAAAGTGGATCGTTGTGCTTCCTTCCTATCTCTTTCTTCCATGCGTTAACAGACCAAAATGGTGCCTCCACCGCAATTCACCAAAGAGAGAATTTTCATGACTAAAAAGTATATTGAAACAGAGTTTTATTGCAGTTCAGTGTGAATGGGTAAACGTCTTTCCATAAAGTAGGGTTCCCGGTAAGATAGCAATTAAGAGGAAAAGATACAGATTTCTGGAACATGGCTATAGTCAGGGACCCACGGCCTCAAAATTTGGAGGACCTGGCTCGGAAAGATATACGATATTTTAGTTCAGATTTATTTAATACCATGTTTGGGATATATGAAAAGTGCTGTTGTAAGATCTGAATTTCTTGTCCAGCTGCGTACTGGCCTGTTTTAGATATAGGGTCAGTGCACCTGAATATTGTGTCAATTTCCCGGTCAATTTTTAAGGGTTGGGGTAACAAATTCAGGATTATTGCTTTTGAATGCATCTTATGAAAGGCAGACAAAGTGGTAATATATAGTTGCTATTATAAGAGTACAACACATATTTTGTAAATTTCTATTCTTTTTTTACCTTAACATTTCTTAAACAAGGGTCAAAAGTCAAACATACTCTTTTCCGTACTGCATAATGCATGTTTGACATGTCACCCCCCCCCCCGAGAATTCGTTATAAAGCACCCAATGCTTATGATTTTGATATCAGTGGATAGCTATGGTCCTCGTCTTCTTTTGATAACAAAATAAGTACCAACATAGCTAGTATGGCGTCACAATGACCTCATAAATTCCGCGAGCCGTCAAAATTGGCATTTTCCACATAAAATAGGCGAAAATCCAATTTTGCGCTAAAAAGCTAGGAATATCGGATTTTCATACTGTTTCAGCTCTAAATGATGGCAATTGACTAGTATTATATACTTAAACATAGAGTTTTAGAGCCATACTGTGCATAATATTTTCAAAAATGTACTATAAAATATCCTTGGGTGGCAACCCCCCCCCCCTTATCCTTTGACTTTGACGGCATACCCTAACCCCGGTGATGGTGCTACCTTCACATTTTTTTGCGCTAAAATGACCAGAAAGGTTAAGAAACTGATTATCCAGAAACATTTTACGAAAGCACCGGAGCAAATTTCACTAGGAGGAGGGGGTCGTAACCACCACCTCCTTGCTAAGACGTGGGGTTAAAGCCGCTATGAGCGATTTCTTCAAAATATATACAGATCGCGCCCCCTATTTGTTATCAAAGTTCCTATTTGTTGCACTTTTGTATTGGAAATTGTTGTAGTAAGACCCCTGTAAGTGGCTAAGCTTAACAAGCCATTATTTGTCAAGAAATTACGATTTTATGTATAATAATGTTTACTAATAAAGTCCTGACTTCCTGAAGTAAACAAAATAGTCGTAAATGCAACCTTCAAGACCGCTTTAATCCTTTGAGCACCAACGGCGACGTTATAAATTACTATTTGTCAATTTCTGTTTCAAAAAGGTCAAAAATCGTCATTTTTCTGGGCACATTCGGAAACAGCATGGAGGGGTTACCATCCCCCTGATATGTTCGTAATTAAAAGGGACAAACATCATCTTGTTCGGTATCAGTGTGTAGCTACAAAGGTATATCAAGTTTTAACAATATGACGTCACAGTGACTTCATAATTTGTAAGTAAATCTCCAATTCAAGGGATTTTTGACCATTTTCGCCATTCATGCAAGCAAAATTGGTATTTATGTGGCATTGATGGGTGCCAAAGTAAGCATACACATGTTATTACTCTAAAAAATAAAATAAAAATAAAAATACTTTCCGTATTTGCTTACAGTAGCATCATACGTAACAAAAGTACCATTTTTTGGCATTTTACACAGTAAAATATAGGAAGGGTGGCAACCACCCCATATCTTCCGACTTTGACGGAACACCCTGAAGTCTTATATTCTTTATCTGCAATTCACACCATTTACGTGTCGTCTTGACACACAGCGCCGCCCATTGTTGAATCTTGGCAAACCTTGGCAAATCTTCACTGCCCTAGGGAGTTTATCAATCACATCATTATCGGCTGAGCGTACGGCGGTCCGGTAAGTACGTATATCCGGTTTCTAAAATTGAAAGCGTAAATTGAAATCAGCGCTTGAAAATTCTCAAGACTGAAATAATACCGAAAGGCATTGTGGGAAGAAAAGGGGTGTGGCCCGTAGCGATTGCGTGTTCACTTTTCCGTGTTTGCGAGCACCGAAGTACCCGACACTTTTAAATAGAGAAATTAATAAAATTAGGGAGAATGCGAATTTCAACATCAACTTAGAGCTGGATTGGCTTTGAATTTTGTAGAATAGCCCCTAGTGAGGCTAGTCCTAGTATGTATAGGCTTATATCTGCTAAAATGTTATACGATACGAGCTACTTGCAGGGAAGGTGGGAATATTCCCACCTTCGATTGTAATGTTGTGGGCAACTGCGATGCGACCGTGCGACATAAACCAATTAGTTGTAAAGGAGTACCGCCGATCGTTATGGCGAATCGGGAACCTGGTGTTTGGATGATGTCATCAGTCAACAATAGAAGACTACTTGGTTACCTGGTCGGTCCCTAGCCGCTTGTACACAAACGTTCAATTTTCTCGCTAGGTTCTATAGGTTCAGACCCAATTACGATACATAGACCTATTGAAAACAAAAC
>JAMKCH010024115.1:0-20242 GCA_023653785.1 Ophioderma brevispina | reverse complement strand
GTTCCAGTGTGTGTATTCCTTCTGGAGTGCAATCGGCAACATGAGGAACATGAGAATCAAATGAAAGTTTTTCGAAAAACACAACTTTGGCATTCAGTACGTGTAGTCAAGAATCCATGGTACAATTTGAAATTAATGATGAATTTTGTTTTCTGCATGTTGCAATACTTGTGGCCAATATGTATGAAGTACCTTAGGTTGATATGTTTTATAATTATTGTCCATGTGTGCGGTTCATGTTAATTTTGGCCAATTCTACAGGGATCAAAAACAAGAATATTTTGACTGTTCTCTTTTCAAAAGGGCCATTAGATTCTGCTGACCTTTGACATATTTGGCCAATATCACGGTAAATAAGCACAGAATATGGTGCAACTATTACTTATTTTAATTTGTACAGCTGTACAAAATTTGTGTTTATTTTTTACCCAAATCGGCACATCTTCAAATTAGACATCCTGTACAGCCTGAAATTTAATTTTTAGACCTTTTAAATGCATAACTCAAAACCGTGAGTAGTAGATGATATAAAGTATACCTTTTTAGAATCGTTATCACCGATAAATACATGTGCATGTTTTCAAAACCCTTTGAACGAGTTGACAACAGTTTTGTCCCCTATGTAAACTTATATTGCCCTCTTGGATGTGAAGCTCAACAAAAAATGGCAACATCATTTTCCCGATTAGTGGGCCATAATATAGAATATATTTATGTTTGTTGCCAAAATTAACATGAACTGCACGTCAAGGCCCATCTACTATACACACATAGGCCCTCACACTATATGTCTTGCCACTAAATCATGGAGCTTCACTCCAGAGGGCACTTTTTTTATCCAAATGACACGTCGCTATATGAGATTTCAATAATCTTAGCTTAATCATAATCTCAGCTCTAAGATAACCTTGAACAGTTATCACCTTATAGGTATTGAACTGTTTTCTGTAGGTTAGGTAAATGATACATTATTTCATCATCTTGCAATTTCTATTCCTATATAAACTTACCATAACTTCCTTTTGCATATTCTGTGGCTGTTTCTAAGAATACATGTTAATACATAAACCTGTATTTAAGAGGAAAATCACACCAGATTTTACATGTCTGCGAGAGGTATAGGTATTCTAACATACCCTGCAAGTGCAAAGTTCGAAATCAATCAATCTAATAATAAGGACAAAATCGGATATTTTAGTCATTACTGTCCAGATGGGCTTTGAATAACACCACGATGGAGATGCTTGCAGTTGCACAGAGGAAGATGGAGCGAATCATGCTTGGCATCAGACTTAAAAAGAGAAATTGCTGGATCCGATCACAGACAGGAGTTACTGATATTATCAAGTGCATTAGGAGTGCCAAACATAGATGGGCAGGTCACGTTGCTAGACTGAAGGATAACAGGTGGACCATCAGAGTGACAGAGTGGACCCCCAGAGAATGGACCAGAAAGCCAGGACGTCCAAAAACCAGATGGAGAGACGAATTGACAAAACAACTTGGTCCAACTTGGACAACAATGGCTAAAGATAGAGATTTGTGGAAACATTCTAGGGAGGGGTTCCTCCTTCGTGAGTGATCTAAGCCCTGGATATGGATATGGACTGTCCAGATGGACATGTAATTGAATGGAGATTCATATCTTTGAGCACTGCTGTTCCAAAAAATATATAACTTATGAGAATTCTATAGAGTTATCCTTCACTTTTAAGCCTTTCCTGTAAATTTGAAATATTTTTGAATCACTGATAGTGCCTTTAAATATCAACTCTCAGCATAGATTTTGTGCTACTTTTTTCTTGCCATATTCCACAGATTGGGCAAACTATACATTATCTTAACAACATAACCTCAAAGTCGGTGAACAAATTAATACACTCACAACACTGTTTTAAAACTTTCCCACTGTTCTTGCATCTTCCACCTTTTCCCAGTTGGTACCAAATTAAAACTATTGCAATTAGTCGTGCATAAATATTCAATTTCAGCTGCACCTTACCGTGTAGAGTAGAATATCTTTGATTGTGATGTCCAATCAACACTTGACGGCGCACAATCCTATAAACGCGATGAATAAATGTGTTTTTGCAGAAAGTAATGGAATAAAAAGGGTTCTGAAGTATTTTGATTTCATTCTGATTTTCTTGCTATCAGACCATGGACATAATAGAGAGAAGGACAACCAACGCGAAAACCACCAATTACCTAATTCGATTACCCATTCATCTCGACAAAAGCTAGGCACTCGATGTGTATTCATGTGCATACACGGAGACCGTTTGTGATCTATATCTCTTTGCCGCGGTCGATTGAGTGACTACGGGAAAAGCTTTCCACAAAACTTTGTAATTTGACCGGATGTTGTGACCCCTGACTGTAGGGGTTTTTGGAAGTGCACAGTACATTCAATTTCCATCTTTTTTTGGCAAGTTGTTGTCACCAAAGAGAGGAGAATTTTGTTCAGAAATACCGAAAACCCCCATCAAAATCCGTCATTCCTTTGTGGAGCTACGACTGTAGAAAATAAGCTTGCATTTTGGGTGATTTTGTGACCCGTAATTGTTAAAAATAATATGAAAATGTTCCGATCACTTCCGACTCTTGAAAAACGGTGTTATGAAAGTTCAATGTATAACCTCTGAACTGGCGCCCAAGCGCGCCCAACACGTGTAATTGTACATCGAAAACCTACAAAATTGTAATATTTTAACTTCCGGTTATGTTGAATTTGTTTACCGCTGTGGCTGTTTGATAGTCGATACCATGTCGAACTGATTCCAATGTCAGTTTCATCTGAAATATGAATGTGATAAGTCATACTTTATACCTAATTATATGTATAAATTATAAATTAATTAACCCTCGTCTTCCGAAGGGGGGGGGGTTATTACCGCTCTCTTCTATTCTTTTCGCCCAACCAAAACCCGGTGTCAAATGAGTTAATGTAATTACCAATTGACATTTTATGCTCCGTTTCATGCTCCCCCCCATTAAAAACACTACCGGGGTATAGGAAAGGTAAAGGGTGATCCCAAAGTGATGGATAGGGTGTGGCAATCACCCCCCAGGCGTAAATCCCGGGGGGATGGGGGATATATCCCCCAATATTTTTATGAGGGGGGATGTTGATACCCATTCACGTGTTTTTGACCCAAAATAACCTCATATTTTACCATAATAGTTTAAAAATGGTAAATTTCCGCGCGCTTTGTGCGCATTTTGTTCAAATTACAATTATATTTAATGATTTTAGCTTCTAAATGGCAAAATTTTTAGCGAGTAATGGATCTTTTCAGCAAACCCTATTTCATCCATAAATTTTCATCAACCCCATCCCCCCAATGTCAAAAAGAAATTTACGCCATTGCCCCCCCCCCTTTCAGGAGGGAAATACCAACACGCCCAGTACGACACAGGAATATGATTTTAGTTGCAATAGATAGCAGGTCCTCCTATTTCCTTTGATACCAAAATGAGTACCAACATACTAACATGTCATAATGACGTCATAATGTCTCTACATGATGGAAAAGGTTTAAGTGTTACAATATTAATTTTGAGCCAGTAAATTTGCAAAATATCAATGTTTCTTCCTATATGCAGTATTTTTAAACTTTATTACCTTATGACGTCATAGTGACGTCATCGGTAGTTTCTACATATTTTGATACCAATGAAAAGAGTAAATTTAATAAATTCTAAGCTATACTGTAGGTACCAAATTTATAGGAATTGGATGTTCAATAAAGAAAATTTGAAGGCCAGACAACCCCTCCTGCTGAGAGGGTGATTATCGCATTATCTTAAGCCGGTAAATGGGGATTTAATAACAAAAGGCGGCAACGTGATAGGGTCTTTGAAACTAGTGTGTTGTTGGTCCTTCCTCTATTATGTCCATGATCAGACAAATGGGTTGTCAAAACTGTGTACTGCCACCTATTTAAAGCAATCGTGTCTAAAACGTTTGCTGAAGTCGCATAACAGCTAGGGTCTAATAGTATAACTTTCAAAACCATCTTTAATCTTAAATTCGATTGACTTATGCAATATCCACAAAATGCAATGCAATGTGTTAATATATTCCAACATGGCATTAAATGAAAGTATTCATCTTCGTTCCCATGCTGCTGTAATAACTAGCATTCGAGACTAAATATAGCGATCAGAGTTCGAATCTCGGCGGACCATAACCTTCTCTTTTAAATAGATTTTATTTACTGTATACAGTTTCTGACCAAGATAATGATATTTACTGTATTCGTCTTATAGGGGGTCCCAAACCTGTGTTTCTCAAGTATGATCCAGCCAGAGATGGGTAACACAACGTTTGGCTGCTTCGCTGAATTCGCCAGGTTCCTTGTTTGTGCATTGTTGCTCAGCAGTGGGCGCCAAGAGGTTGTCATTGTCTGGGGTGCTGTCCACAACACAGTAATACTCCTGATCTGCTTCCAGATAGCCCACTTCTGCAATGAAACCTTAGATCGGTCCAGTCCTGGTTCTCAATTCCTATTTGAGGCATCGCCATTCATCCCATGATGAGTCAGCTCCAGGTGGCCTAGCTCTCACCATGTTCAATACCGATGAATTAATACTTGGTGGTTGATGGCGAGTATTTCTTTCCACAAGACTACTCGCTTACCTCCTTAGAGACTGTTTCAAGAGGTTGGACTTGCTTAAGAAACTCTCTCTATCTTTTAAGGCGGTTGGCAGGAGGTATCTGTCGCAGACATAGAGGTGCTTTCACATTGGGCTACTTGGTCAGCCTACGCTCTTGCATGCTCGCTACGGTACGACAGATGTCTGGTGGTACAATTCCTGCTAGGATGTTACAAGTTTTCCGTTGGAGTTGGTCGAGGACATCCGATAATAAGCCGGCTGGAGGCATTTAGCGCTGGATCAAGCTTCTTGCATGGGTTGATCTTTCCATACAGGCAGGCCTACTCTGCACATGAGTACACAGGGCAATCTGCCCCGCCGATCTTTGGGTATTTGGGCGAGCACCCATCTTGTGCTAGTGAGTTTGTTTCAAGATGTTATTTGCCGTGAACATCTTGACCTTCTTCTTCCGATGTGGGTCTTGTAAGAAAGAGTGCGGTCCAAGGTTACTCCTAGTAGACAGGGTTACAGTGCTCCAGGAGAGTTCCATACCAGTGTAACTTTAAGCTGACGTTTGGCTTCACGGTTGCGTAGATCGAAAGCACACATCTGTGTCTTGGATGAAATTGCACGTAGGTGGTTTCTTCATAAAAAAAAAGGAGTGAGTTCATTCCACGCTTGGAGAGTCTCTCTCAACAACTGTGAGTCGGCATCTGTGTCGCTAATTCCAAGATCGTCTGCTAAATAAACGACAAGTTCCTTCACTCCTAGGTTTGGTCGTTGGTATATATGGTGAACAGGAGAGGTTGTCAAGCACCCTCCCTTGTGGTAGCCATTTTCTTGAGCCTACGCCATCGGCTCTTCTTCGCTCCTACTGAACAAACCATCCTGTTTGGGCCAGCAATCCTCGGCATAAGCTCAGTCAAGCGGATTCCTTGGCAATTTCCAGATCTTATGGAGTAGGAATCTGTGATTAACAGTGCAGTGCTGCTGATAGGTCGACTAACACAGCTCCGGTTACCATACCATACCCTTCTCGAACCATCCTCAATGTGTGAGTTAGTTAGTACTTGGGCTGTTGTTGATTTGCCTGGCAGAAACCTGGCTGTTCTGGTATGAGGTGTTTCGTCTATCACCGGTGCGATACGATTGGACATGAGGCGTCAAAGAGCTTGTAGTAGGGCTAGGGTGATAGGTCGTAGCTCTTGGATTGGATGGATTTTTCCCTGCTTTAGGAGTGCCATGTGCTTTTCCTCCAGATCTTTGGGAACCTGTGGGAATAAGGCGCATTGTAGAGCTCAGAATGCCATTCTTTGCTACTGGGCCAAGATTTTGTTGCTCAGTAGAGATGTTGTCAAGGCCTACTGCTTTTTTCCGGTTGAAAGTTTGACAATACCGGATTCCAATTCGTCCATGTTGAAGGGGCGCGTGAAACCAGGGTCACCACTACCTCTTATGGTCTGTTTGATCTTCTTGGGCCTTTTGCTGCACTTGCCATTTAAAAGCCGTTGGTGGGTCAACTTGGTTGGGTGTGACTTTGGCTGCTTGCGTAGTTTCTGTTTGATCCCCTCGTAGCTTTCGGATGGTAGAACCATTCTTTCTTGCTGTTATGGTCATATCGGTGGTTCAATTAAAGTGTGCCAGGTTTTGATCTTTTCCTTGGAGATCCTCTCCGAAACTTCTCACCTTTAGCAGTTGTTTCAGCCGAAAAAGGATCATCTTCAAAATGGTGATATACTCTTGATATTCTCTAGCACATTCCTTGGAAAGGCCCTGTATATCTTCCGTCCTACCGCCTCTGGGTAGAATCTCCGTGCAGTCCCCTTGTTCACTAGTTGGCAAATTTTGTCATAGTTATATGGGTTTGGAGCCATCCTCTTCACGTTCTGATCCAGGTCATCAGGAATCATTGCCATTCTGCTTTTACTGTAGTTTAAGCGCGCGTAAAAGGCACTTGGTTGGTCTTACTGCAGCATTGACCTGGATACCGATTGGTCGATGTTGAGTTTGTGGAACAGGATCCAGAACAATCTTGCTACAAAGGTTAGAGATGTTTTTGCTAAAAAATAGCATAATCGGGTTGTCACCTCTCTTCAAACGGGCAACTATGATGAAATGGCGCAGCTTAGAGCGTGAAGGAGACGTAGATGTTGACTGTCTATCCATCTTCGTCATCTTGTTCCGTCTTTGTGTAGGTTTCATTGTACCCCATTGGGTACTATGGCTGTATGAGTCGCCGATGAAACGTGAGGTTGGTGGAATTCCCAAGGTTGTTGAGGGTGCTTGAAGTCTATTGATGGTGGTTTGTAGACGGTTGTAACTATGACAGAGCTAACCTCAATGGTGAGGACTTAGATGTTGTTATCATCAGACCTTGAGGTTGCTTCTACTTCGGTGCCTGTTCTAACAAATATAGCACTTCCGTCATTGTCGATGTGGTCTCTCGGTAGCAAGGGGACCATTCCTGCTATGGTTGTGCGGTGTATTGCTTCCTCTGTGGGTTTCCTGCAGACATAGGACATTGGGCGCAGTGGAGATTGTTACACAAATCCATGATGGTACTTTTTGCACTGGAAACCCCCCTCCACATTCAACGACCTATAGTCAAGGCAGTCCTTATAAAAGGCCCGCGCTGAGGTCTAGTCCTGATAGGGGTATACTTAAGAAATGAGTTAATGGAAAACAGTGTTTTGGAGTTGTAGGATTAGTTTCGCTGCACGCTTGCAGTTTTAACTTTGCTTCGCTTTCGCAGTTTACCAGTTTTTTCAGTTTTACAGTTTTTCCTGTATTTAAAACACAGAAAAAATCCCCAAACAAAGAACATGGCAATTTGGGTAAAATGATAACTCGTTTCAGTCACTTGGTATTGTAACAAACAATGTGACATTTTTACCTTGCAAGATTAAATCCACCACTTAATATAAGCGGGAATATCAGTCAATGAGATTGGTAAGAAACCTAGAAACTATCCAAAATAAACAATGTATTACGTTTAGTGCCCATGGCCCAATTGTTCCAATATGAGAAACAGGTGTCAAGACACGTTCAACATTTTACGTCAGATAAGTCTAAAGATGATAATTTCCGCAAATCTGGAGCTTTATAGCTTTGTTGACTTTACCGCAAATCATTTTTTTACCTTAATCGCACGACAAGTGTAAAGTTATTCCAGGGGGTATGGGGGAGGGGGAGGGGGGATCGTAGGCATTGCCCCATTAACAGACCTGCTGAGTCATCCCAAGTCCGACGTTCCCAATAATTAAGGAACGTTTGTTTATTATGAGTTGAATACTTCTTGTCATAAGGTGGTCATATTGGTCTTTGAACTCTTTAAATACTTTCTATTTACTTTAGAAAGGACGACGTAAGAATTCTAAACATTTAAAATTATTATACAACTTTCCATTTTACAGTTTTATTGAAAAGCATGTTGGAATTCCGGAATTTCGTAACTGTGCATGGCCTTTGTCTTGGTTTCGAAGTGAATTTGTTCGAAGTCTCTTATAAATGTCGGCTTGGAGAACATCTTAAGCGATGTTTTGAGTTTGCTTAAGGTAGTTCCATAAAGTTAATTTTAAATTGCATTTCTTTAAAGAACACTTTCAGACCAATGTTACTAAAATAATGATAAATTAATTTCCTATATCTTGAAGGTAATTGATTTTGTGAGCGATTTATTTTGAACACGCTTCTTAAGACTCTTGCTCTTAAATCGCGTTTACGTTCTTGGTCAATTGCTGTCCTTCACTTTTTGTGTTGTCTTTCATTCAGCGCTTTGATTCTTTGTTGTTTAAAACAAACAAAACAAAGACAAACATGGGCATGAACACAGCCAGTACCGTTCATACCACTTGGCCTAATACGTACAATGGGTACATCCATCCAGATCCATCGCTCTGACCTATCATTGAAAACTAAATTGTCCGCTATGATCACCTCCTATCCTGTCACCAGAATTTAACAATATCGCGACAAAGAGCTTCCATAAATACGTACCCTTAATCATAGTCCGTATTTGCATCTACTGCGAATGTGATCAAAGAACTACACCTACTTTCCAACCTGACATATTTTATGCTAATTTTGGTGGGTGCGGTGGTTATCCTCCATATCATGTGTGTAGGTAGGTGAAAGGTCCGTGTGTCGCCTTTTGACAGTGGTTTCCGTCACATTTTTACGTGCGTCGGGCCGTGGTTGGGCGTGGGGGGGTTTAGGGTGGGGCGCAGCTCAATAAAGATCACCCAAGGAGAGTTTAATTTCGAGGTTCATTTGATTTCGGTTTAGCATTGTCTTGTTTACGGAACACGGTTTTTCTCAGTTACCATGATTTACCACGCTACCCACTTGCACTGATATTTTAGTGTTATGTCATTACCCCGCAGAACAGTTTCTTTGTCCAATAAAACAGTGACCAAAACTTGTGCCCGATAGTGTATTAACTCAATTTTAGACATATTTAATTGTGTGAGAGAATCAATGACTTTGATAGAGTAAAAGCCTGCGTCGAGGATAGGTCGAGAATGGTGCTATTTTACGATCCTTGGAGACTTGTTTAAGGATTAAGAATTATATATATCTGTCTCAAAAAGTATTCAAGTGAACCACTCCCACTTTGAACAATTTTAAATCCCGTTTGTTTGTTTCATTTTGCTTTTTTTAACTTGAGATATGCCTAGTTAACAACGACAATGTAAAATCACAATTGTGCACATTTTTTTACAAAGGAAGATGAATTTTATACACTAATTCTCCCTCTAATTTTGTGGATTTCTTCTTCTCTAGTTTTTGTAAGCCTTGAAAATACATACGCCTCAAGACCGCCATCTTGGATTTTCATCCAAATTTTCATTATTTTTAGTAGTATAGAAATATGTGAAAAATAAAAAAAGTAAAATTTTTCTTTAAATTTTTGAGGCTTGTCTTCAACTTATGTTGTCAGTTTTGAACAAGTGATGGAGTTGTCCTACTGTATACGAACCCCGTTTTATGTCATTCTGAAACCATATTGGAATATTTTGCTAATTGAAAAATGTTGACTACTGATTTGAATGAGCAGTTTATCACTATTTACCCACCCTTCAAGATGCAAGACATTACAATACTGACAATTGTACATGAAAGCGCGGTTGGGAGGTCTATCCTACAATTGATTCTGTTTATTTTATTAACTGAACTGTGGCCTGTATTTGGATAACATTCCATCAATTGTTTTCTAAAAAGTGGCTCAATTGTGATTTTACCCCTCGTCGTAATGAACTATCTTGAGATTAAAACAAGAAAATTAATAGAACAACGGTATTTGAAAGCTAAACTTCGCCGCTTGACGTTGATGTAAGCATCATGTCACAACAGAATTTTCTAATTACCAGAGGCGCTTTTTCGCTTGCCAAGTTTTTTTGAGACGGCCTGTATTAAACTCTTTCCAGAATGGAATTACTTATGTTTTGCTCTGTTTTCGCGCTTCCGAATTCTGATGCCTTCTAGAATGGGCGTGGTTTTGTAGGGCGGTGAAACGTCTGGTGAAAGGTTGTCCATTTCTTCCAGATTTCCCAACTCTCGTGTTAGAGCTAATCTTAAAGGCTGACTCAGAGATTTCCCGGAGGAGGGCGCCCGAAATTTTCAAAGAATTGGTTTTTTGTCATATACATAGATCTGTGTCCGTATACTAATCACCGTGTGAAATAGCTAAGCTCAAATCGAAAGTCCTTCTATAGAAAATCACAACTTTGTTTTTAAATTTCGCGGAACCGGATTTTTGTTAGACACGTATCGTACTCAAATATGCCTGGGAATGGGCATTTTAGGTGACTATCTTTAGTTCTAGTTACTGCTTTTAATAAATAGACAAAGTGGGTTCAAGGTGTCGGGCACGCCCATTGGTGGTCCAAAAAAATGGGCTAAAAAAAAAATTTGGGGGGACCCTGAAACCTTTTAAAATCATTTCCTTTAAGGGTAGTTACACAAACTCGTAAAATGCCACGACTTGCTCGTAGACTTAACATCATTACAGAAAAATTAAGAAATGTTACTCGACCCGAACGAGGGTAATTTTATTTATGTTTTTTTCTCCACCATGATGCGCTAAAAATAAACTATGGGTGGTTGTAAGTAAGACTAGATCAAATTTAATTATGTTTAAAAATGTGTTGGATAAAGTTTAATATTTTCACAAAGTGGTTTTTCCACCATGTATTTTTACCATTTATTTGTCAGGGAAATAATTACGGAAAATATAATATAGCATGTAATTTGGTTAATCACACAACTTTTTAGGTAGCATTTTATCTGATAGTAATAAGTCTAGTCCGGAATACTCTTTTAAAGGGCAAATGTCACATGTATGTGGAACATTATTTTTTCATGGGTAATATCATGGTGGTGACCCCATACAATTTTTCGCAATGCGTGCCCCGTTGTTTTCGCAACCTGGTCATAATGCGGTGATAAAGGGTCACGCTTAGAAGTAATAACAGTATTATCAGATTTGCATTTTCGCGCTAACGCGACAACGATCCAAAATGGACCCCCTCGCCACCCCTTGACCACTTAAAGGGGGCTGGCCCGATATAAGATATGAAGTTTTTCATCTTAATCGATTGGCCTTCACTCAAACCTCATCTGTAAAGTTTCGCGCCGATATTTTCAATCCTTTTTGAAGTGAGAGCTAACAACGTGATTTTTGTAAGCCCCCATACAAGGGTGTCTCCAAAATTGTGCTGTGTATCCTTAGGGCTTGCGCCCTCCTTGGGATCACTCAAAACGTGGAAATTTTAGTGACATTTAGTTTAGTTAGTTATCTTCATTTCCTGCAAAAATTAGAACTTCATCAACACCTAATGCAAAATATTGGCAGTGATTAGATCTGCCATTTCAACTTCTGCCAATGGGATTTACACAGTTAAGGACGTGAGAGCATCGAGAGCATCAATTAACGTAGGCATTCTATGAGTCCTTATGACCAGGCAAAACAATCCAGACTGCCTTTTTCTACAAAATGGAAGCATTCTTTAATTAATTCTCTATGACCTTTCATGATCCAAATTTCACTTAAACGACCCCTAGACCACTTCATCATACCCCTCCATAATGTCCATCATGCTTTTTTGTGTAAGCCAGTATGTAAGAAATCCCTAGTATGCGCATGTTTGTCTTTCCCCAAAGTTGTAGTTGCTGGTACAACTTGGGGAAAGAGGCGTCTATCCTTCACTAGGGATTACTTCACTATGGTGGAAGCTCTGGCAGGGTAGCTTTAGTGAAGTAGGGGTCATGAAAGGTCATCTTGGTAGGCTCGTAAGTAGGACTTGCGGTCATACCCTCAAATCCAAATGGACCACTTTTTACTGGTTTCTTTGAAAAAAAATCTAAACTTTAAGCTAGTTTAGATGAAATTTGGCAAAGTTTTCTTCTGGTGATGAAGTGTTCAAAAAGCCCAAAGGACAATTTGGGAGAGGGGTAGGTCCACTTGTACGCAAATATTTACACAAGCGGAGTCCCCCGCCCCCGAAAATGTCCACTTTCAATATTTCAAGACACCCCAAATAAATTCTGCGTATGGGCCTGTACGATTGGTCAACTATAACAATGCTCCAATTTTGCTAAAAGGAATACCAAGATCTTGTCGCAAGGACCCACTGTGTAAGTGTATGTAGTACCAACGATTTATGATTATAGAGAGTTCTTGGCTGATTGCTCAGCCCAATTTTTCTCCCTTCACTCCTTAACTGTGTAAATCCCATTGGCAGAAGTTGAAAAAGCACGATCTTGCATAATTTCCGATACATGCATAAGGTGTTGATGGAAGTTTCTAATTTTTGCAGGAAAAGAAGATAACAGACTATGCTACATGCTGGCATCAAATATTACACGGATGAGTAATTCCAAAGAAGGCGCAAGTCCTGAGAATCACAGCACAATTTATTTTGAGACACTGTAGAGTTCTGTGTAAATTTAGTAATTTGGTCGACCACAATGGGGCGCATTTTCGCTCATAACTTCCAAACCCAACATTCTTTGGCTCTAAGATTTCACAGGGTAAATGAGAAAAATAGTAGCTTTCCTCTGATACCAAAATGTTGACCACTTCCGGTAAAATCTGGAGCTTCTGGGGACGAGGCTATTAGCGATCGGGCCATGGACCTTTAAGTTTTAAACATTGCAGGTAGGTCTGAGGACAGAATGTCATAAAAACTCACGTAAAGTTTTGTGTAAATTTATCCAAGTAGATGATTGGATAGTTGTAGGTAAAATTTACCTTGTAAATAAACATAAACTTCACAATATAAATATCGTTTTGGTTTTCTTTTCCTGTGCAAGTCCATGTATCAACACTGTTATGTAGTTTGCCACTGTGGCTAAGTGAGCTTCGTGATCCTGAGTACCTCTCGCTCTCTCGTCGTTTAAAAGTCCCCAGTAGTTACTCTACCAATCCAACTCGCTAATTGTAGCTAATTATCTATACAGGCAAATACTGTAAAAACAAAAATGAATAAAAAATCAATAAAAACAAATCAAATCAACTCAAATAAAAAATAAATAAAAACAAGACAAAACAGTACGCACACGCACACGCACGCATGCTCACGCAAATGCACTTGCACACAGCCACACATACACACACCTTCTTAAGGCTTTTCGAAGAAATTCCTTTAAAATGTTATACTCCGTGTTCATATTTTAAGAAGTTTTACAAATCCACGGCGATATGCACCTAACATCTCTTACCCCTCGAGGAAAGGAAGGCGACCCTTTCACCTGCGTCAGCTGATCATAATTTTAAAGAACCATCTTTCTCTATAGGAAATAATTCCTCCCCGAATCTTAATTTAATAACTTTAATCAATTTTAACTTTCCAGGTATGCCACCATATAACCAAGCACCTGTTACACCTAAGGAATAATTATCCAATTAGTCCAATTTTATATTTTTCTTCACTTATATTTCTTATAACGCAAAATGAAGTCGTATTGAAACATCGCACTACTTTGAAAAGAGATACTTAGATGTAAAACGCATACCGTATCCGACGTAATGCTTAGGCTGTAGCATTAAAAAACATAATGAGTTTTATTTAAAAAAAACACGCGGATTTTTAAAAAATCTTGACGAGTTTGTAAAAAAATTCTGAGATTTCGCCCACGTCGGAATTTCGGAAGGTGCCGGAATGTGGGTATTATTGAATATTCCAAATACGACAACGTGCAAACCAAATAATGGTGAAAATGATATGAAGTGCGTATGCACGTTATAATACTTTTGGGCGCCTCGAATGTGGTTACACCTTTTCAGGAAAATCCGCATGTCTGCCTTTTTATAAGGTCTTTGGTCTGTGCGAATTTGAGCGTTGGCGAATTCTAGCATGTGCTGAGTTTGTCTTGCCTGTAACGTTTGAGAAGATCCTTAACAGGGAGAGTACATAAGTTTGTTTGTTAGAAACTTGCAAAATGTTATGGGATTCCACAATATTCTGAGAAAGGCATTGATATGTTTACATGCTTTAAGACATTTCTGGAGAAACCTCTGCTATAAACAGCTCAGGATTTTCCAAGTATTCCAAGGTTGCAAAATCGGTAATTTCCAGTATGATATCATGCGTGTATTTCCCTAATGTGCAGTAATGAACTATATATATGTTGCAATGTAATGTGAAACAATAGGCTCCTTTAGGTTATGAAGTAGTTATGAAGTATAAGCTTTGCTCTCAAGGAGAATTGTCCAGTAATTTTGATCTGCAGGGAGACGGAAGGGAAGTTTAGAAGTTTCGATGCCAGGATTTAGAGTCAATAGTACCACCTCCATGTTTAAAAAGAACATAAATTATATATGATGTTGCTGTCGTATGCGAGGCGTAGACGCTAACATTGGAGTCCAAGCACTCTGTTTTATGGTCCTAAAAGTGCCACTTGAGCGACAAATGGAATTGTGGAATGAATAATCCCGGACCGTTAATTGCCAAAGCTGCGGAATTTTGTGACATCAAGGGACCAACAGTACATTGTCGTCTTGAACTGCTGGACAATATAAGATTTACAGATTTAAATTCCCAAGGATTTGTTTTCGTGGAACTTAAAAGGTAGAGTATACTGTACCATTTTAGAATCTTCGCTGTGCAAGCGTATCATCTTTGAACGAGAACGCCTTTGAACTAGGCGTTTAGGCGATTAGTTGGGTCATTTGGAGCAATTCCGTGACCGTGGAGAGCAGAGCATCATTTCTCAGTGGATTTGCCTTCTATGATGGTTAATAAACAAATTTAGCGGGGGTGCCCCTCCTGAAGGTGTGGGCGGAATCCAGGATCGGCATTATTCAATTTTGAGTTATTAATTCGAACTACTTCACCATTTAAAATGTCACATTTTGATTCAAGCCCCATTACAATTGGCCATTTGGTTCCATAGATATGATATATTCACTACCTTTCCAAACCAATGAAAACCATAACAACTTACCACCTCATTTGGTCCATACTCAAAAGCAATATTTGCGACATCTGAATCATATCATTTGATCATTTCACATTTATTATTTTTGTAGTGCTATACGGCAATCAAATAGGGTATCTTATTCCCAAACCACTCTCAGTTTAAAAATGTAATGATGATTTATCTGAAAGCGTCACTGGATTAATTGCGACCATGGATGTTGTTTAAAGAACTATCTAAGAGAGACCAAATCCATGAGCTAAATTTATTTGGTTAAAAATAATACAATCCAATCATTTATAAGGCATAAGGTAAAATATCATGTATAGTCTTCCGCAAGATGAATACATCCAGCGCTGACGATATGTATAGTGTTACATATCTTAGATAATGGAGCGATAATAGCGTGGAATTATGAGCTATTATGGCAAGCTACGAGTAGTGTTTCCCATATTACGTTACCAACTATTCCGAGCTCGCCAGTGTTTAAGTTGGTCGAGGGTCACCATTCCTCGTCAAATTCCGCACAGAGAAAGAAATTAAATCATCTTATCAATTATGCAACTTGTTTAATTAGGACTTAATCTATTTAATCTACCTAAGATTAAAGTATTAATAATTCATCAATCCCTCTATTGCGTTAGTTGGAACGTTTACATCCTAACCAACAAGCAGGCTTAGAATGTAATGTGACTTCTTGGAGAAATCTTTGATTTTATCAGTTCAGAACGAATCCTTCTAAAACAATATCAATCTAAATACCTTCAGTTGTAAATGACTACCCTGTGTAAAAATGTAGTGCTGTTATTTTAACAGTCTATTACATTTGATGGTTGTCCCGAGTATGTGCCCTTTCTAGGAAGTATAACATAGTACGGCTCGATATATAGCGCTGTAAATTGGTCCAAAAGTTTACTAAAATTCTCATCACAATATGCTGATTATATTCGCAGTAAAGAAAAGAGACCGCTTAATAACGCAAATGTCGATAAAGAATCTATTAAGTTAAGAGATTTAATGCAGTAAAAGGTTTAAAAACCACCGTTTCAACGTACACTAATTAATCGTGTAAACTTGAGCGTGATGTAAAGTTTGCTTAGGGCCCAAAGCCGAAAGCCAAAATGGCTTATGTAAGCAAGCTATCTATCGATCTACAAGACCCGTCGAAACACATTTACACTGATGAATGTATGGTGTATACTCATTTAAGATATTGCAGTTACCGCATTATTCCCAGGAATGTCGAAGGCAAATTGAGGTCTTATCTGACCTTTCTGAATTCAATCCCATTTAGAACAAAATCATGTTAATTCATCGACTTTTGTCCTTAGCCATTAAGTGACATGAAAGTGAGTCATCTCTAAAAGTAATCTTATTAATGATGTATTCAGTATTTCTGCTTGGTCCAAAAGCTTACCCAAATGCAACTGTTCAAGTCCTAGAAATTACTTATGCATACCCTTTAAAGAGACTCAAAGAGATAAACTAGTTTGTTACCTTGAGCGCTATGCTTTATTTCTATTTGACAAATTCGGAGGGACCTCTGAATATCTAATGAAGTGTTCTGGGTGGCAGCTGTGTACGGCATTGTGGACCAAGCCAATGGTTTCTCACTTTACTGTGGCAGCAGCGTCTTTATGGTCAAAATTTCTGGTAAATTTAGGAAAAGAGGTAAAGAGGCGAATTTGCTGCCAGATTTTCCTCGAGAGCGTCGGCTTCCCTCCAAGCCGCCAATGCTTATAATGTGAAGAAATCTGGTCGGTATGGGATGGTCGAACTGTCAATCTGAGGGTCGGGTAGAAGGAGAAGTGCAAGAACAAGAGCACACATTGGCACGCATTTTCTGCAAACTTTGAACCCAAATGTAAGTGTGCGTCGTAACCCCTTACGAAATGTTACAAAGTCATCCGTCCGCCGCTTGTCCGTCTCGACTTAAGACATGCATGTACGTGCTGATATCATGCTCCGCGAGAGACCCCTGGGTGGCTGGGAATGCATTAGTGGTAGATTAAGCTAACTTTTTACCTCATACGTCAGTACCAGTAATGTCGTTGTTATGCGTCGAAAGCACACCCTCCATGACTATCACATATGATGTCTCTGAGACCCTCAGCAAGTTTTGTTGGTATAGATGGGCACCATGGGCAACAAGGCAATCCTTGGTCCAGAATTTGTTTGACGGTCAACCTTACGGCTCAAAAGAACTTGGACATCATCAACGATATTGTGGTTTCAGAACTGACCCGTCAATATCCTGTACAGGGTAGGCCTAATGATGTGATCAAGAGAGCTAATTACATCTAGGATGGCGCTTCATCCCACACAGCCAGGATTGTCCGACAAAGATTCCAGGAACTATTCCGTGGCCGCCGGCCGAGTAATTGGGATTGGCCATAACCAAGAGTGGCCGATGCCATTTCCAGATTAACGTCGTGTTTTTTTTTCCTCTGGGGTACCTCAGGTCACAAGTGTATGCAGCAGGACTACCAAGGAATTTTTGGGGAACTGAGACAGCGCATCATCACTACAGTAGCAGCACTAATAAGACTACATGAGCGGGAGAGCTGTGATGAGCATGATACACAGGCAGGTGTGTCGCATAATCGCGTTACGTGGTCATCAAATGGAAGGAAGAGCTGGATGTTGAATCAGCCTCAAATTGTAAACATATAACTGTTAAACTAATTTGGTGGTCAATTCAGAGAATATGCGACTCTTTGCCCCTGTGAAACAAACATGAAATGTCCAACTTATATTTCTCCTTTTTTATGAAGACATTGAAAACCACATGTTGCCTGTTTGAGATTTCAGTAACATTTTGTGCAATATTTTTTATCCTCATTTGAAAAATAGAGGAATTTTTCAAATAGTTTATACATTTATTTATTATGAAAATGAAAACAGGTTTTGCATGTCCGAGAGGACATTTCTTTCAAAATGATTTTATTTCAAATTGAATTTCATTGATTTCATGTTTGTTAACAGCAACACCTTGATTTATTTTGACAAAGCAGTAGTCTGATTAAATGATATGAACTGTGACTGTGCCGGCAAAGAATTGGTTCTTGCTTCTTTCTGTAACACTTGTCAGACAAACTTTTCTTCACTCCCCAAAAGTATGAAATCATCATCTCTGACACAATTGGATATATTTTCAATTTGGTCAGTCTGATTTTCATGATCGAAAGTTCTCATAAAAGCGTACAATATGCCAAATGAGATTATGAAGACAGCGACTTTAATATTATTGATTATTTTTTGTTAATATCTACTCTAGAAGATCTATATTAACATAAAACTTGCAATTTTATGCAATCTTATATTTTTTATGAGTGTTGCAAAGTACATGACATTTCCACATGAGTTTGTACAGTAACGGTTTTGCAAGGTCCATAATGAAATTGTTGATTTTTAATGTTGTTAATGGTTTATTTACATTTATGTTCGCACATATGACAAACATTAGCGACAGTTCAAAGATTCACGGATAGGGAATCTAAACCTTTTCTGAATACTTATGGCTAGAGGAATGCCTTGGCAATACAATGTTTTTAACTCAATGTAATCCAATTTTATATTTGACACCTTCACAAACTTCAATGCCACCTCCACAGGAACCATTGAAGTGACATCGTGGTTCCTGCCATTTTTGAAATCAGTATATTTAAAAAGCCCCCTTCCAGAAGTGAACACATTAAATAAAACGTTTAACATATCCGTCCCGCTCTATTGTCTTTGGCTTGGCTTGTTTATATTCTTTTCTTATTAGCAACAAAATATTAACTTGCTTGCAATGATCACGAATCGTAACTCTTAATTGACACGTAATAGGTGTAATATTTTACCGCGTCAGATGAGATATGTGAATAGGATACTAGTACATATTGCTTTCCGGAACTTCCATCTCCATATCAGAGAATATATTATCAGAAGTGCAAACTCGATAGCTATTATATACGCTTCAAAGTTGCCTTTCCTTTGCCATGCAATATTGAAATGTGTCGAGCATGAAGTTAAAACGGTAACAGACCTCCAAGTGGCTCACTGCACTCGGCACTTGGGACATTTTACTCTACGGATCGCTTATTTGTCTCCGTATCATTTTGTCTGTCTACTTCTAATTTGTTACCAATTCTTGTAGCATTTAAAAATGTCAATTACATCTTCAAGTCTCAACTTCCTGTAGTGCTGCGCAACAGCACTTTTCAGAGCCAATTATGTGTCTTGATATTCATTTGTCTCAGATGCCATTAACGGTTTCCTCTTTGGAGTGATCTTGTGATTTCAGACCGTACAGGTGGTCACCGTAATATAATGATGGTCAGGTGTTCAGAAATAAAGTGGAAATTGAAAGGCCAATTATCTAATCGTCCCATCATGCAGATCGGGTGGAAAGTACGTACATCCACGAGTGGTATGGCGAAAGCAATGCAGCAGCGTCCGAGGTTGATACTTTCTCGATCTTGCCATAGCTATATATTTATTTGAAAATACATAATTTATACAAAGCATTATAGGTCAGTAAGTGAGATTTTGCAGGTCAAAAGTGGCTTCATTCGTCTTGTATTTTAAGTAGCAACCAATCAGATTTGCCCATTTATTTGATATTTACACGCCAGATTACATGCAAAGTGATTCGTGTATAACTATGAGATACGTCCACCCATAAATTTGCCACTTGCCCTCATCACATTGATCCTAAACCATAAGACATCTCCTGCAAACGAATTATACATGTATGTCGGGACGGTATAAGAGAAATGCACGACACTCATTTTGAAACCGAATTCTTGTCCATTCAGAAGTAAAAATACTTCCAAAAACATTACATTGCACTAAATTTTATTGCCCTAGCCATTTCTCAGTCTCTCGTCAGTACCATCTCCAGAGTCTTTCTTCCGACATAATTCTGATCTTTCCTCTTCAGATGACCAAACTATCTAAGACGTGCCTTCGTGTTCATCTCTCTTATGCTTTATATTTGAAGCTTCTCCCAGATCTCATCATTTCTCACATGGTCTTTCTAGTGTGACTGCATGACCATCTGAACATCTTCATTTCTGTCACTTCAAATTTCTTGGCATTATGACTGGACAGTGGTAGTGTCTCTGCGGCATACACCATGACTGGTTGCACAACTATTTTGTGGACTATCCCTTTCACTCAAGATGATATTCTCTTGTCACATATGACTCCTGATACTTTCGTCCAGTTGTTCAATCCA
>JAMKCH010024114.1:0-19381 GCA_023653785.1 Ophioderma brevispina | reverse complement strand
CAAAGAATGCCCCCTTTATCAGTCTACATGATCTTTGATCCAAATCTGTGAAAACCCATATGGATCTGGGTCAGGAGTTCTTCTAACCAAGTCTAGCTATTATAACAAATGATTGTGGCACAAGAAGGAATTTATAGATTTTTCAGACATGCCCTTTAACGGCCCACACTGACCTTAACCACAAATATGCGAACACCCCACATGGACCTAGGGTCAGCGGTTCTTCTGACAAAGTCTAGGGAATATAGCAATTGATTTGTGGCACAAGAAGGAATTTATAGATTTTCAAAGATGCCCCTTTAAATTGGCACACATGACCTTTCACCCCCCCAAATCTGGGAAACATCCCATATGGACCGTGGGTCAGTGGTTCTCTAACCAAGTCTAGTGATTATAGCAATTTATGTGGCACAAAGAATTATAGATTTTCAAAGATTGCCACTTTAAGTGACCACATGAGCTTTGACCCAAATCTGTGAACACCCCATATGGAAATTGGGTCAGCGGGGGTTATCTGACCAACTCTAGTGATTAAAGCAATGATTTGTGGCCAAGAAGGAATTATAGATTTTTCAAATGCCCCTTTAATAGAGCCACCGTGACCTTGACCCAAAGCTGTGAATACCCTCATATGGGCCTTGGTCAGTGATTATTCTGACCGAATTTCGCTCCAATCGGCCAAGCGTAGTTGCAACAAGAACCATTAGGCAAAGTGTGAACAGACAGCCAGGACAGACAGAGAGAGAGAGACAAAGAGAGAGAGAAGAGAGGGAGAGAGGAGAGGAGAGAGAGATTGACAGATGTGAGAGAGATGACCGAGGGTGGAGACGAGAGAGACGAGAGAGGAGAGGAGAGAGAGGAGGAGAGAGGAGAGAGAGAGAGAGAGGGAGAGACGAGATACGAGAGATAGAGAGCTAGAGAGATAGAGAGATAGATAGAATAATAGATAGATAGACAGAAAGATAGATAGCTAGATAGATAGATAGTAGATAGGAATAGATAGATAGATAGATAGATAGATAGGACAGACAGACAGACAGACAGACAGACAGACAGACAGAACAGACAGGACAGACAGACAGGCCAGACAGGACAGACAGACAGGACCGGACAGACCGACAGACAGATAGATAGAGTCAACACATTGCCATAACAATAACTCTGCATACTACGTACAGGGTGGGCTAGAAAGAATACACAAAACTATAGGCGACATAACTTCAAAACGTCAGTATCACATTTAGAAATTTTAAAAAATCTAAACCACAATAGTTTTTAACATTTTAGGGAAAAACATCACTCGATTCGTTCAGTAGTTTGAAGAAATAAGCGATTATATCACACAGGTCAATTGACACTTCCTTCCAAGTTGCTCACAATAATTGACAATTTGAGGTAAACTACCGCATGATTACTATGTTATATGTTCAAGCGTGTCTTCTTTTCATTCACCAAAGAACGGCCGTTTAATATTTGTGAGTTCAATGCCATTGCGTTCGTTTTGTTATTATATAATAAAACAATTACGTGAAAATTTTCACAACAAATCCAAAAAGAAAACAACAACATGGTAAATTAACCAGAATGATCAGCTTTATTAGAAAACAACACCAATCAAATCTGTAGAAATGTGAAATATGTTAGTTCAACTAGGGGGTGGTACTGCATTGAGTTGAGATTGAATTGAGAAGTTTAACCACACTTTAAGGTGGATAAACGAACAATAAGGTTATTCACAATAGTTTTGTACTCAAATTAGACATCTTATTCCAATAAGATGTGAGTCTACATTTAAAATAATAATGGCATGATTTGAGGCAAATTCAAATTCCCGCGTTTTAATCTTATACTCTTGTTATATGAAGTACGGGGCAGGAGCAAATGTTTGTCAACATTTGTCGCCCCATAACATACAAAGGGAATTTGTGGTTTTCAGATATGCCGAAACTGGTTTTAATTTTTACTTTGCCTATTTGTTTGCATGCTGGATATACAATCTTGAAAGGCATTTATCAAACGAAAATCTACACACTGAATCCAATTTTAGCAAACAGGAAAAAGTTGAACATTTGTTGGTGAACCGTTCTTTAGATTTATAATGCACAACCTATTTGAATATCAAACTTAACTTCGTTTTCAATAATTATTCAAAGCATAATATTAATATGCCAAAAATAAAAAAAATATATGCATTTAAATAAATTAAAAAGGAATTTGCTGGATTGGCGACCGTCAGGGTATGAACATTAATTTGTCAAAAGACTGAGATGTCACTGACATTTCTCATTTTTTCTTCAACCTTTTTAATTGAAAAAGAAAAGATGTAAATTTCTTTGTAATAAAATAAAATCAAATTGCAATATTATGTTGAAACCTGGTGGCAATATCATTATCTTTATTTTGTTTTAAAAAATAAATGAAAAAAGAAATGAAAGAATATTGCATTATTTCTCTCCCCTGTTCTGTCTGTAACACTTTATTACCAAACTTGGAAGGAAGTGTCCATTGACTTTTACATAATCGCTTATGTCTTCAAAACTAGTGAACCGCCTCGAGTGCTGTTTATATTAAATATTGAAATAAATGTGGTTTAAGATTCTTTTTAAATTTATCAAATGTGCTACTCACTTTTGAAGTATGTCCCATAGTAGGGTGTAATTCTTTCTTAGACACCCTGGTATGCTGAGCTAATAAAACCAGACATCTAAGTTTAATTGAACAGACAGTAACTTATTTTCAGCATTAGTTTAAATTACTGAAGTCCAAATTCTGATGAAAATAATCTGCCATCAGTAAAAATAAAGCTAAAATTCCAGTACTGCTGCTTTAAATAATTTCCAACTTTTATTGAAGCTATGGCAATCTGCATGGTTCTGCAATACAGAAGAGGATTTACAAAAACTGAAATTGTCAGCGCTTATATGTTTGTCATTCCCCTGGCATTGGGCTATTTAACGCTTACATTGAATGAAAAACATAAGGATGTTCATTTTAAAACCATGTTTACATTTTCCTGATGATACCATGACTGAATATAAAGCCGGATATAAATATGATTATAATGATTATGTCCATGGTGGGGCCAGACTTGCTTTTCATGGAGGCCCAAATTGTTGCAGTCGTCGGGTCTTTTGTCATCATGTGTACACAGATACACGAACGAAAATAGTGTTTGTGAGCACGGAAGAAAATTAAACAGTAAACTCCCAGTCGATTAAGTATACCACATTCTGATTTTGGCAAAACAAGATTAACTTTTTAGAACAATTGAAAATCGAATAAAGTCTGTGGCAAAGACCACGAAAACCAGCCGGATAGATTCAAACCCAAGCCTAAAAACTAAACCACAGCTTCGAAACCTAGCCCCAGCTTCGAACCTAGACTAGCTTCGAAACCTAGTAGCCGAGCTTCGAAACCCAACCATATTCTAGATCTGGAGACAGAGCTGACGCACAGTCGAGGTAGTGACCTTTGGACCCTAAACGGACCTTTCGTTCTCGAAAAAATATTTAAAACATATTGGGATTGTCATAAGGATCTATTTCTGCACGTTAGTGCATTTGAAAATTTGACCTTTTGACCTCTTATGACCTTTGTTCTCAAAAATTACTGTCAACATGTTTATGATGTCGTAAGGATCATTTCAGTAAATTTCAGCTCAAGCGGAGGATTTTGAAACACATGGGACCTTTGACCTAACTTAATGACCTTGATCTCGAAAATATTTCAACATGTTTAGGATGTGATAAGGATAATTTCAGTTAAAGTTCAGCTCAATTGGAGATTTGAAAATTTGATCATTTGATACTCTAAGACCTTTGATCTCCAAAATATTTCACATATGTTTAGAATATCATACAGATCATTTCAGTTAAATTTCAGCTCAATCAGGGCATTTTGGAAAATTTGACTTCGACCTTAATGACCTTTGATCTCGCAAAATATTTCACAACATGTGTAGGATGTAATAGGGATCATTTCGGTAAATTTCGGCTCAATCGGAGGCTTTTGAAAAAAATGACCTTTGACCATCTTACTGACCTTTGATCTCGAAAATATTTAACATGTTTTAGGATGTCATAAGGATCATTAAGCAGCTAAATTTCAGATCAATCGGACATTTTGGAAAGTTTGACCTTTGACCCTTGAATGACATCCATGGACTTGTATGGAAATTTATAACATGCACCAGTACAAGTAGCACACCAATTTACCACTCAGAAGACCTATGTCCGTAATTTGTCTTTTCATTTCTATTTTATTTTTTTTTTGCAATTGTACAGAGTGGTAATCTATTATAACCATGTACGCTGCTACAAATCAACTTGAATTTCCTTTTTGTTTTATTCGCATTTTCTTGACTAAGAGAAAAAATAGAACCGCCCCATACATAAGCATCTAATTGAAAACCTTCCTGGGAAATGTAACCGAACATGAAGTCGACTTTTTTGCATTCATCAATAGAGTAAAAAGATTTATTTGTTTTTTGACGTGATTGCCGGACTCGCCCGACAATAATACTTTAAATGACGATTTCAAACAAACCCCAAGGGCGACTTGACAGGAAGGAATTGAAAGGGAGCCTGCAATTAAAATTAATAAATACCCCTACAATAAAGTACAGGACTATATTATAGGTGAAGCGGAGTTGTGACCTTACATACCGGTACGTTGAGAAAACCAATTTCCTAATATCTCCTATATCGATGGTCTAATCCTAATGTAAGTAGATTTAACTTTTCTTCGAAATGAATGTAAGGCTTTACCAGCTAAAGACATTCATGGTCTTGCAGACCCAAGGTTAGGGGCATTCATACTGGCGTTAAGACAAGGAGAGCGAGGCGACGAGCGAGCGAAAACCGAACCCCCCCGTACCGATTGCAAAAGGCCCCCTATCTCTGCCCAGGTGACATTGAAACACTACTCTGGGTACCCCATATGAAGCATAATTCAGGGGTCCTTGGAACAATTTTGGTGTTTATAGCTCTTGAATTGCGGGAGAAGAAGGATTTTCTAGATTTTGCACCAAAAAATTAATATTTCTCTTCAAATTACTTGAACCCAAAATCTGTGTACACCATATTTGAGGGCTCGGTCAGTTGTCCTCTGGATTGAATTTGGCTTAAAATTGGCCCAAGCGTTTGGCACTAGAAAGCATTGTTAAGCTCTGTGTGTTGCAGAAGAAGAAGAAGAAGAACAGACCAAATACAATAACCAGCCCTGCTACGCACACGGCTGGTTAAAAAAACAAAAGAATATAGTATGAGTAATATTTTAGCCTATAGGACCAATCGACAGAAGCCACTACAGCGATGTTCCTGCATTTATACTGCGGTGTTCCCAAGATGAGGGTTAATTACACTGAATGCTTGCTAGGTGCACGTTCTATTTGCTCTTTGCACGTTTTCGCCATTTGCGGGGAGAGCCTCGGACTGGAGCAATTGAATGGGAGCACTTAAGCAATAGTTCGATCAGGTCTATTCTTCTAAACAAAAACCAATGACCTCATTGTTACATAAAACATCATCTATTACAGTGTCAGATTGAGGCTCTCCCTGAAAATGGCGAAACCGTGCAAAAGGCGAATAATAACTGGTACTGCATTCCCCACTTGATTGCAACAATCAAAGTCCCATGGTGATTTATTGGCCCTCGTTTTTTTTTTTTTTTTTCTTTTTTTTGTTTTTTTTTTTTTTATTTTTTTTTTTTTTTCTTTTTGCACTAGAGGGCCAAAGCAGTAATGTCTGAGATATGTACATCAGGATATTACACATTTAGGACTTGTGCCAAGTCTGGGAATTTTAGATTTGATATGATAAGAAACATTCAAACAGGGTTTTGCCCCTCAAACCACTTACCCATACTTAAATGTACCTTTAATACAGGCTACAATAAAGGATGAAAATCCAATGCTACTGGAAATTTTTCTCTCGTTTTTGTCCTTTTTTTAATTTGAAGAATGGCCAAGCAAAACAATGGTTTATGGATTTCTTTCAAAACAAAAATGTATTCTACCAAAAATAACCATGTGGCTGAACGGATATGAACTGAGCAAGTAAACTTGACTTCCATCATGGCAGTTGTTACATTGGCAACCAAATGACCTTTGACCTATTGGTGTGAAACTTCTACCACAAGGGGTACTGCCTGAAAGTTGGAGAAAATACTAATAGGTAGGGCACAGAAGTATTATTATAATCTCTTACAATTAATACATAAGAGTATTGGAGAATAAAAAATGTCTCAACTTATTTGACTCTAAATTACCTCAAATGAACCTCCGGACCTAACTATTAACAACACCCTTTTAATTGCCTCTCCAATCAAAGGAGTACCCGAAAATGATATATTTATCATTGCATGGAAAACTGCGGGACCTCTGTCACCTCCTATATCCTAACTGGGGGTGTTAGAACAGGAAAAGTTAGCCAAGGAAAAAAATTTAAAACAAAAAGCTTATCTAATAACCTTTGACCTATGGAAATGTAACTATAATGGACTAAGTCTCCCTTATGCGATCCTAAGGTCCAAGCTGGTTTAAAATTAGATTAAGCTATATGCTTTGTGAGCCGCACTTGTATCCGGATGGACAATGGGAATTTGCTCCACAATTAATATGCCCCATGGCTAAAGCCAGGGTGGTCAAATAGTCCACTCAATCTATGGAAAAATACTAGGTAACATGGACAAAATGATTACAGAAGGTGTTTCTTGCTGTAACTCGCAGTACAGATCCCCAAACAACCTATCAAAAAGGTAGAAAAAAGGGAAGCCTGGCAGACATGGTAATTGCATTTATCTTACGGGGACGTATACGCCCATGTTTGGACAAAGGTATAGCTCATAAATGGCAATTAGGAGCTTTTCCATTTTTCTGTTAGGATTTGAAACATGTTTTACTGGTATGCCTGCAAGGTGTGTAGCACTTGAATTGATATATTAACGTGGAAAAGATGGCCGCAATTTTTCCCGCCAAAATTAATTTTGCATTCTAGATGATTTGTCAGACTACAATCGGGATGGAGGAGATCTTTATTTAGCAAAATTTTTATCAGAGTATTTATTCAAACACATTGGTCAACTATTGCTGGGAGGGGGGCTCCCCTATGCGGAAATGATGGGGTATTAATATGTGCCTTGGCCCAGGTGAAAAATAGGTCTTGTCAGGTCCTCTTACAGATAAAATGTACCCAAAAATACGGGGTCCAATAAACAAGCTGAATAAAATGGGGTCATCCAGTATGAGAACTTTAAGGGGGCCAATGGTGTTAAACTGAAATTTAAAATCGGAAATTCTTTTCCAGAGTCTAAACCTGCCATGGAATATAAGATTGCTGCCAGAAATTATAAATTTGTTAAAAAGGCCAAGTGAGGTTGCGAACATTTGAATTTGGGTGTTCAATTCTTTAAAAAAGCGGATAATTTTTATGCAAACTTGTGATAAAAGTGGCTAGCAGGAAAGAAATAAAATGGGGCGTCATTAAGTATGATGCAACATTTTAAAAAGGGGTCATTTGGTAATAGCTGATTAAAAGTAGAGACAGCAAGCCTTAAAACGCGGCAAGCAATCTAGAAGTCACCAAAGTCAGCATTCAAAGACCTTGACTATGCAGCTCTAAACAGGGGATGTGATATGTGCTGCACAAGATCTACAAATTACACAAGCATCATTTGAGAAGGCTGCAGATAAAGTCAGCCACATTTTTAAATGACCAAAGAGACGGGAAGGGTAATACCATGATCGTCATGAGGAAGGAACATATAACCTATTTGCAGTTACACACGGTACCCACCTCAAAAGGTTAGACCTTCAAAGGTACCTCGGTTTCCTGGTTGGACAGAACATGAGCAAGAAAGACTCAAGAGTTAAAGGGTCGTGGCGTGATCGCTAATCGCATCGTTCCCATTCTCCCAAGATTTTACCGGAAGTGGTAAACATTTGGTTTTGAGAAAGCTATTATTTTTCTCAGTTACCTGTGAAAGCTTAGGGCTAAAGGATATGTTGGTTTGCGAATTTATGAGCGAAAATGTACCCCATTTTGGCGACACCGATATTAATTTCCACATATAGGGCTAAGAAAAATCATATTTTTAGTCTCACATGAAAGTGGGTTGAAATATCAGCGCAAACTCTACAGATGGGGCCTAGAGGTGAAGACCATTCTATCAAGATGAACTTTATTTACTTAATCGGGTCGACCCCTTCTAATATATTGTATAATAACACAAAATATAGGCAAAAATGGAATATAGGTTTGTATGCAAATTAGCATGTCTTGCCAAAGCTTCCTTTTTTCTACCTTTTTGCTATGTTGTTGCGGGAAGGTAAATACAACAAAGTTACAGCAAGAAAACATTCGTAGCAGTTTATCCAGGTCATACCGTAGATTGAGTGGACTAAAAGGGTTTTCATACCAATATCTCGCGATTATAATAAGAACAATGTGAAAGAATATCACAGAGCACCTTTATGAAGCTGCTTGTGAGTTTTTAAAACATTTATCAACTAATTACCATTCATTGCACTTTTTCCTTTCCAGTATATTCTGATGGTAATGAGCTCATTCGGCTCATAGTGTTCATTGAGTTCTCTCAGTTCAGGTTCAATTCTCATCCACTGCCCCTTCATATCTAATCTTAACTTGTCTGACTGTGATGATAACTGCAAAGACAAGTAAAAACAAGTTGAATTAAGCCTAGTTGTTAAAAGACTCAAGACTCCTTGTGTTTCAGTCCTTTTGAACATCCCATCAAAAATGCTATAGAGTGACGACTGTGGTACAGGGGTTAGCGATCAGTCAAAATGACCCCATAAAAACCTAGATGACCCCTTGTGTTGCGTTTATGCATAACATGAACAAAACTGCACTGCAAGCGGGGCTTATTTTAAAGTCCCTTTCCACACTTTTCCAAAATCCTAAATCCTGCTCAAACCGGTTGCAAACAAGACCCCCACCCAAAATAGAGTACTTGTGTGCCACCAAAGAAATGGTTCTTCTTCAGAGGACAATATGTTTTCTTTGTGATAAATCTCCTTCCTCGTAACGTTCTTAAGTTTTTTTACGTATATAATAATTAGGAATAAGTCAGACTACTCACTGAAACAATGTGCTATGCATTCACTAGTATTGCCCTTTATCATCCTTGATTGTGATTGGTCGGTCCTTCTTTTAATCTCTCCATATCTTCTGTGGGCAAATCCATCACAAGAAGAAAGTAGTCTTTTAAAATAATGTAATCTTTTTACTTGAAATGATGGCCTCTAAAAAAGACAACATACCTGAGAATGCAACTCATAGGCAATCAAGGTATTTTTCCTTACCTATTAGACCACCACAACACTTGGTAAAAAATCTGATTGCCTGTCCTTGCCTGTTGGGCAGAAAACACCTTAGAGTACAGGAATTTACTAATGGTCCTTTCTATACCTCTCAGGCAGTTAGGCTCAGGAAGATGTAAATAGTTAAAACGGCAGAACCAAGAAAAAAGGAAAGGCATGAATGCCTTTTAGTACTGATCGGCATTTATTGCTTCCATGTTTTTGCCTGTTGTGCCTCTGGGCATGTAGTCTCATAAAAAGTAAAGGAGGTAGGGTTATTGCAGCTATGCCAACTATTCATTTTTAAATTTAAGATGAATGTGGAAAAGGGGACGATTTGGTACATGTAGGTTTTAAACTGGGTGACGCGATTGACAACCTTGTCTCCATCAAATTGAATTTGTGAAGGTAATCAGAATAAAGTTCCTATTTTTTCTCATTTGTTGCCAGGAAATGTTAAGGCCCGGAACTGTGTCCTTCTGATGTTACAAACAAAAGCATCTAAAAATGTGGTTGACCACATTAATGAACACACACTGTCCTATGGGCCAGGAATCACCAGAAGTTTTAACAAAATAAAAATGTCATATTATTCTCATATCTCCTGAAAAACAGGTATCACTTTTATAGCAAGGGAAACTTTTAGCTTCAAAATGGGGTTTAATAACCAGGGTATAGACCCCAAAACCCATCACTATGGGGTAAAAACCAAAGTAAATGGATCTCAAGAGAAATTCTTTGAGGAAATCTGAAGTAGATGCATCCTTTGTATAATATTTTGCATGCATTAACAACAGGACTGGGTCAGAGGTCTCAATAGGCAGCATGGGGCTGGATCTGCCACACAAAAAACATGATCAACAACCTTGTGAATGTCTTATTCTGATTACAATATGACTGACAATCATGACATACTTCACTGAAGTGTGTAGGCTGTGGCAGCTAGCTAGTGAAATGAGAAACATCCATTGCCAATGCATGCCTCTAAGGCAGTACGCCCTGTGACAACCCACTGCCGTAGCCTGTTGGCTTGGTTAACAAACCTGGAGTAAATCTGAAAATCGTAAAATCCAACTGCCTAAGGCTTTGTTCCGCCTCGGTAAACACCCTCTCAAAATACAAACTTTCCCTTAAGCCAAGAGGATGCTTACTCTGTAATTTTCTTCATGAATGCTTCTACATTGGGATCTGGTCACTTTGCACCCGGCTTGAAAGCTGCTTTGTATTGCACTTAATAGTTTGGAACAAGCTCAGTATACCTTGTGAACAAATAACATTGTAAGAACACAAATTAAATTCTGCTTTTTAACATTCAATTTCAATGGGAAGGGAAAAAAAATTAAGCTTGCCATCCATGTGCATATGGGTGACATATTATATAAGTAGCAACATGGGTGAAATTGTCTGTATGAAATGTAAGAAGTATCATTAGCAGAATCCAGAAATGATGTTTATACTCTAAAAAGTGAAGTACTTGTGTATGCTTGAATCTTTCTCTTGGGGGAATTCACTCCTTAAAGTTTAATCTTTTTGCAGTCAAGCTAGCAAACACATGGTTTCTAATGCTACCATTAAATATCATGTTTGCAAGGGTGGGTCGGGACATCGAGGGAGATGATGCTGACAGTACATATAAAGCGATTCCAATTCCGCCAGCATTATTATTTATGAAAACAAGATGACCAGATGTACTCACTCTTTAGGAGTGACTGCTTCTCTAAATAAGCTTTTTTATCCACTGTAGTGTTTGAAATAACGCAAAAAGCTCTGCCATGTTGTCATACTTCTCTCGTTCTCGGAAAATTCCTGAACAGTTTCACTCCTGAACATACAAAACAAGTGAAATAAAAGTTAAAACATTCCCAACGTAAGACAGTCACAAAAATCCATCCTCTAAAGTATTAAAGTTTGGGTTTGGAAAAAGAATGAGGTCCTCCCATCCACCCAACATTAATTTCCCCCTGCCCAATTCATCCCAAGTCCCCTTTCCTCTGACCGACCTCCGTATGACCATCCTGATCCCCAGTTTGTCCCCACAAGTTTTATGTCACCTTTCAACAAAATTGGGCAAGAAGAGGTACTGCTCCTGTTTTTTTTTTTTTGATAATGAATAACACATCTATACACAATTATTGGGGTCGACCACAAAAGTGAAATGGTATTTTTAAAACCATATTCATGGACAATGGGCAGATTACTGATTACAAATACACATACCTCAAAATAGCTTCATGCCTGGTTGGCAGCATCTGTGGGAAATAGAGGTAGAAAACATATATCATGAAATATTTCCCATGATTCCCCCTAAAAGAAATTGTCCATATCTTGATCAACTCATTTTGGGGGTAAAGTTTACTGATTTTCTCGGCTATACATCCTTGCAACATCCTCCTTTTAACCAATACTGCCATAAACACACAGTTTAACTCTTATGGCATTCATTCAGTACCTGTTGTATGAGGTGTATTGAATGGTGCCAAAATGCAAACAGACATCAATATTGTTACTGAATTTCCTTCCTCCCTCCTTTTTTAGGAAGGACGAGGATAAAAACTAATTGGCCTCCTCATGGGTATGAAATATTTGAATTTCCAAATTCCAGGGGTTCAATGGCAGAGACCCTTCTTGCTGAAGGGTCTCAAAATGCTCTAAATCATTAATATTTTGGGGGGGGGGGGGGTTTATGAAAACAGCAAAAAAGCAAAACTGATATTCTTGCATATCAATTTTCTAATGAGATAAAATGTTAATTCTTAATTGTTTAGTCTTAAATTATACTGTCAGAATTTGAAACAAATTGAAAAAAACAATTGGTCATGTGACTGGGTGCCATGTGGAATGGGCGGTCATATTGGAACCTATATTTTGCTGGCTTGGATTACGCAAAACTTCTAACATCAACACATTAGTCCTAGCAGATTTCATGGGTTCCCCATCACCCCCCTTAAAAGCTAATTCCTAACTACCATGATTTTTAAGAACTCTACGAAATCTACTTAAAGAATTTTGATGTTACCCAAATCATATATTGTCCCACGGGGTCCGTTGGGCGGCCATCCTTGGATAAGGAAGGGATTAATCGTACAGATTGGTTCCAATTTTAGTTGAAAAGTAAGCTATCTTAACGATTTGTCTCAACATTGACTCCGAAACATATAAAGTTTGGTATATCTTGTTTATGTTGTGGTGGGCCGGGGGGCGTGGGTGTTGTGTAGGCAGAGATAATAGTGTGACCAAGTGATAAACCAAAGGTCATTGACCTTTGATTGGTCATTGTACAGGGCCAAATTTTCAAAATGCCTGGATCATTGGCAATTTGGTATCAAATTGTGAAAAAAAAAAAAGCTATGAGCCATGAGTCAAATCCAGAAAAGATATAGTTTCACTATCTAGGATGTTTTGTTTTAGGTGGTAAATTAGGGTAAAGTTCCTTTTAATAAAATCAATTTGTATTGTTTTGTATGGGAGTTAGGGACTAATCCTCTCTCGTTCCTAACCGATTAACCAAAATGGAAGATGTGAAATCATGGAAACTGTACCTTTCCAGATTGCTCATGCTCCTACCAACATGTGACACCCAATTTTGTCAAGATTGAAGCATTATGAAATTTGGCCCCCTGTACAATGCCAATCAAAAGGTCAATGACCTTTATCACCTTTTCAGCCATATCTCTGTAACTGAACATCACAGATATTTCAAACTTATATTTTCTGAGTCCTTATGATGAGACGAATCATTTGAGATTATTTTCAACTAAATTGAACCCACTTTTGCGAGTATCCCTCTGATCCAAGATGGCGCCAAACGGACCCGTGGGACAATATTTGTTTTGGTACATCAAAATTCTTTAAGTAGAGGTTAGAGATTCTAAAAATCATGTTAGAATTTATTTTAGGGGGGTGCATGGGAACCCATACAATCTGCTAGACTAATTCATGTTATCAAGATGAAACAGAATGGGCAATTGGTAGTATGTTCAACATCTTGTGAATGGACTAAACTGTTCATACTAACTGGTAAGGGAGACCGCCCAGGTTTGACTTTCGATGTTTGTGTGAAAAAAATTTGCTTTCTTGTCAGCTTAATTAGTTCAATCACAAGAAAACAATAGAGCAACATCTGGTTCAAAAGTGAAGTCTGTATCCATTTTACTTTTTGAGAAATCGTGTTTTGTGTGAGAACTAAAGTGCAAAAAAATTTAACTGGTCAAAAAATGAAAGTTATTCAAATTAAAAAAAAAAAAAAAAAAAAAAAACTTATTTCAAATATTTAATTGTTCAGGTGGACTTTAAAATACACATTAAATAAACAAGGGTTTTGAAAAATTGTTATCAGAGAATTACAAGCATTTGTGTCAAGAAATTTGCCAAGAGGTGTTAGAATGACTCAATAAAATAATAAAATACATAAGAATGACAAAAAAAGAAAACAAAAGAAATGTGAGCATGTTTCATGTGTTTTACCTAAAAATGTCATAACTAACGGAACCGAATATCCGAACTTGACGCAAATGAAAATAAAATATTTCAAGCCTAAAACTTTAAAGACAACACAATTTGCTAAATATTAACCCTGTATAACAAAAAAACTTAAGGTGCAACGAGAGATTACATAAAATAGGGGGGGTGTCCCGAAAATATCGAAAATACTGATTTTTTCCTGATGTAATGCATCATCAAAAAATCATCCCATCTGACAAGATTAGCTTGAAAAATGTTTCGTGTGTACAAAAATTGTGAAATTTCTAATTTCGTATAGCAGTCAGCCAGCCAAGTATCATAAATGTGTCAGAAAAACTTTATTGGGCATTTTTTTACAAGCTGGCAACCATTGTCAGATCAACTGATTCATATGGTACGTTCTCATAAGAGTTGTTCCAAAAATACAACTTTATTTTTTTGGTTTTGGGCAAAAAAGATGATTTTTGGCCAAAAAATATGATTCTTGGAGATTTTGTGTATTTGATATCTTCAAACTGCGTTATCGAAATTACACTTTTAAGTAATTTGGACTAATTTTAAGTCTTAAATAACAAATTAAAGATAATTAAAATAAAGAAAAAAAAGCATTCAGAGCATTAAGGTCATTTTTCTCAAAATATTGTTTATTTGAACTTTGATGCACATAACATGTTAAAGTAAGCACAAAGCTCAACAACACATTAACACAGTTCTTTTTGACCCTACAGGTGAATCTTTTACTTTTAATAGAAATTACAGAGTAATGTTAAACTTTAAAGGGCAATCTAGATATGTTACAATGATTGCTGTATCACAGCGGAATGAACATTCCCATAGTGATTTTGGCCCGAAATTGGATTTTCTGATTTCACTGTATTTGGTAACTAGAAGACACATAGTTTTAAATGAAAGACAGTTTTACCCAGCATATTGACTATCTTTTAGTCATAATTAACCAATTTCATGTAGTAAAAAACAAAGGAAATAAAAGCTTTCCAGAGTATTTAAGGTATTTCTCTCAACATAACGTATATTTGAAACCATGATTTACAAACTTTTTGTAATGCACAAAAAATCATCAAAACATGTTAAAACGTTTACTGTGACTAAATAGAATGCTGTCACTTTTGAATTAGAATAAAGCTACATAACTTGTTTTTCAATGTACGGAACCCATAATTGGACCCTCAACATCTTTATTTTTGATTTTGCTAAATCCATTGCATTACTGACATCGTTTCTAATAATTATTCTATCACGATTTTTGATAAAAGGTATTTACAAATACAATATTCCGAGACTGTTTTCTTTAAGAGTTCCTAATTTCATGATGATATGTAGGACACCAAGAAGTTACCCACTCGAAAGTTCGACGACCCCTGAATGCGCACGCATCGGGGGCGATGATCTAAACACTGACTTCTGGATCCTTTTGGTATGCTCTTTCCACCGGGTTTGACTCCACGGGCGGGATAGCCACCGTCCTGGGCGGCGAGGCGGCCCGGACAGGGGGGTGGGGCTCAGGCTTGAATGGGTAAGTATATGGAGATTATGGTGATAGGAACTCTCCGAGGGAATCAACTACATCCCTAGTACTTCCCATTCAAGCCTTCACTTTTAATGAACACCGATTTAGCAACTGTAGAGTCACTGCCCGATACCAGAGTGCTTGGGGGCGGGGGGCCATAATTGCAGCGAGCTATTAATTGTCTCCTCCGGGAGAAGGTTTGAACAAACATAATAGATAGTAGTGGTTTTGCCCTACCCGACTTCAATGGGTAAAGTGCTACTTGGGAGCTGTGGCGACTGGAACTGAGATGTGGAGCTTGCTGTGATGACGAGGAAGCTGATGATATGATCCTAGCTGGCCGTCGAAAACCGCTGCGTACTCGGAAATCTCGGAGATAAATTGTTGAATTTAGAAGGACAAGCCCATCCTAGCGTCCATGCCATCTTGTATAGAAACTCCCCGGTAGGAGGCCCAGCAGCCGCCTGAGCTCTTACGGCCGTGAGCTCCTATTCATAGGACGAACCTCCGATCCCATCTGGCTATGTCGTTTTGGAGGCCGTGCGAAACGGCTTCTGCGTTGCGAGGAAAAGCGGGTCTTGAGCCCCCCCCCCCCCCCCCCCCAGTGGAGTCTTGCTGAGGTAACTTCAAGGCTCTAACTGGACTCCAGGGTCCTTCATCGCTGGAACTTGAAGCTTGTTCGGAGATCTGAGAGGATGATCGGCTGTGGAGTGAAGCTTAGAGTGATTGATTCTTGGCCAGTTAACCTGATCGGGGAAGAAGGCCGAGCAGCGTTTTCCATGTGAATTGTGAGGTATTCTCTTCTATAGACAGAGCAGGGATATCCGATACCTCTCCTGCCTGATGCTGTGGCGACAAAGAAGAGAGTCTTCTTGGTGTTGTCCTCATAGAGATGCCTAGTGAAGAGGCTCATAAGGAGGACTGAGATGCTGGAGGACGTGTGCAGGTCCCATGCTTGGTACCAGAGAGCGTTCAGGCGGCCGTCGATGTAACATTCCCTGATGATTTTCATGAAGCGTTGGCGAGATAGACACGGTGATGCCTCCACCACACCAGATGAATGCTCCTACTGCCGTGCGGCAACTCCTAGACTGGCGTGGGTTGCCCATTTTCGACACCTGCTCAGGAAGTCCGCCACCTCCTTAAGAGTTGCTCGCAGAGGGGTCCACTGTGGTTATCCCTGCACCAGTTCCGTACTTACCAGTTTTTGGAATTTTAGCTTTTCTTCCTTGTTGGATGTTCCTTGCACTCTCCCGCCAGATGGGCCAGCTTGGAGCAAAAGGCCTGCTGCCTCTGTAGGACTGTATGAAATTGGCCATGCAGTCAGGTTTATCGCCTTCAGAGGCTCCATCGGAAGGAGACCCCCGGATCTCGATCAGCTTCCTTCCTCATTGGAAGAGTCACTGTGGCGTACAGAAGCGACAGGAGTCTTGGAACCACGGTTGCCGAGGCCAATTCGGGCACACAGACCTCATGGCTGCAGTTGCTTGTCCTGGTGAACATGAGACTCGGAGGAATGTCGTATAATGTGACTCCGTCCCACTCCATTGTCATGACGTCCTGGTGAAGAGCTGCTGGCTCCCAGCTCCACGAGCAGTATGTCGGCGTTGAGGCGGTTTGCGAACAGGTCCACGTGGGGTTGTTCCAGCCTGTTAAAAACTATTCTGCATATCTTGGGGTTGACGGTGCCATCCACCGACGAACCCCGGACTCCGATGGCCCCCGACCTCCCGGAGGTCTTCTAGATAGGGCATCTGCAGGGTGTCGTCTTCCCCGGGAGGTGAACGGCTGTCAGGGTGATCAGATGACGGAGACACCACTCCAGGTCTTTGACGGTCTGTAGGCAAAGGGTGCGACTCCTGGTTCCTCCCTGCTTGTTTAGGTGGGAGACGACCCGAACATTGTGGGCGCAAGGACTAGGCGTACTACATTGATAGATGGAGAGTCTGTTCAGCGAAAGATGAACTGCCCCAAGCTCAAAGTGTTGAGGTTTGTGATGCTTGGCCAGCTTCTTGTCCAAGTCCTGAGCGGCGATATGTCTATACGTGGGATCCCACCCGCTGTTTGACGCGTCCGTCGTGCGAATGAAAGATGAGGATAGTTACAGTAACAACAATAGTTTTCAATACAAGAATAAAATAATGGTATTATCTGTATCTTATACTAGGATGTTAAGATGCTTTTTATTATTATATAAAAAGTTACCATGAGTAATAATATAATTATGTTACATCGTGTAAGGTCTTGATGTCTATATGTCTACTAAGTCAGCGATTTTATTTCAATTAACCTAATTTGGAGCAGAATGTCTTAAACGGACCATAATCTTTACATTTTCTTTGTTTTGTTCTATCAGTGATTTGTTAATTATGACCCAAAGTGTGTCGTTCAAATTGTTTCAAACTGATTTTTGAACTAAAGCTATGTTGAAGTTATCAAGAAAAAGTTACAGGGAAAAATTAGCAAATCAAATTTCAGTCCAAAATCACCAATTTTGAATTATTCCTGTTGACTAAACAATATTTGAACATACCCTGTAGACTGCCCCCTCAAGTAAACACAGCTTTCTAATAAAAAAGTGAGAGCATTGTATTTTAGTCAGTCAAAACTGTTTTTTGTTTTAACATGTTTTAATGATTTTTTAAATCATTAGTCCAAATATAATTAGGTTGAGAAAATGACATTAAATGCTCTGCAGATGTTTTTATTTTCTTTGTATTTTACGACATTATTTATTAATGACTATAATATAGCCCATAACAAAGTACAGTGAAATCAAAAAATCCAATTTTCGGACCAAAAATCAATATGTGAATGTGTATCCGATGATATAGCAATCTTTGGTAACATATCCTAGATTCCCTTTAAAAGTTAAACACTACTGTAATTTCAACTTTAAAAGTAACCCGAATTCAATTTAGGTCAAACAGAACTGTGTTAATTTGTTTTTTGTTGGTTTTTTATTGCTTTTGTGCTTACTTTTAACTTGTTAGGTACATCATTAGTGAACATAAACAATATGTTGAGAAAAATGACCTTAATGCGCTGGAATGCTTTGTTTCTTTGTTTTTTACTCAGGAATTAGTTAAATATGACTAAAATATAGCCCATATTGGTTTTTAAAACTGACTTTCATACTAAAAACTACATGTCTTCTAGTTACCAAATACAGTGAAATCATTGAAATCAATTTTCGGACCAAAATCACTATGTGAATGTTCCTCCGATGATACAGCAATCATAGTAACATATCTAGGATTGCCCCTTTAAAGTTTATCACTACTGTAATTTCTACCTAAAAGTGAAAAAGCATCCACACTTTAGGTCAAACAAGAACTGTGTTATTGTGTTTTGATACTTTTGGTGCTTACGTTAAACCTGTTATGTGAACTCTAAGTTCAAAATAAACAATATTTTGAGAAAAAATGACCTTAAATGCCTGGAATGCTTTTATTTCTTATTTTAATTATATTTACTTTGTTATTAAGACGTAAATATAGTCCAAATTACTCAAAGTTCGGTAATTTCTGGATAAAGGCTTGCTTTGAAAAAAGATCACAATCACAATCAAATCTCAAAAATCACATTTTTGGCCAAAAATCTCTTTTTTGGCCCAAAAAGGACCAAAAAAAATTTGTCATTTTGGCACCAAAACTCTTATGCAGAAACTATACCATTAGAAAGCTTGATCTGAATGGCTTGCCAGCTTGTAACAAAAATGCCCACATACCGGTTTTTTCCTGAAACACATTTAAGATACTTGAGCTGGCTGTCTGTTAAATTAATCAATGGAGGAGTCAGGCCAAAATAGTGTGTAACTGATAGATGACAAAATTTTTGTATCACATTACTCCATAATTTTCAAGCTTCATGCGAATAAATATTACTGATTCCACTTGAAAGTATTCCTTAGGGTGTCTCAGTGACAGGATAGTCGTAAATATCTTCACCAACTTTTTATGAAGTGAAAGTTAATGAACCAATTTCAAGACTTGTAATTCAAGATTCTGACCGGGGACTTTATTCATGCTAGAACGACCTGAGATTCAGGTCTTCAACCAATATGTCATTCA